>CAUDMG010002108.1:257500-285000 GCA_958450375.1 Homarus gammarus
CTAGGAAATAGATAAATAAAGAGTAAAGATAAATAACGGAGAGATAAGAGACGATAAGGATTTAAGAACAGGTGAATGGGAGGAAGTGTTTGAGGCGGAAACCAGCGTGAGAAACAGGTAAGGCGGTAGTGATGAGGTGTGGGCGTAGCTGATGGGCGTGATGGGCGTGGCTGATGTGGTTGATGGGGGAGGAGGAACCTAAAGGGTGTATATGTAGGTAGAATGGAGGAAAAGAAGGAAACAAGTGATAAACGAGAGAGAGAGAGAGAGAGAGAGAGAGAGAGAGGTAAAAATAAGTATATTAATAATAGGGCAAAATGTGACGCTCTTCCCAAGGCTCACAAGAACTATGGGTATATTTTGGGTGGTGATGTGACGGTAGATATGAGGGTGTGGGTGTGGGTGGGTGGGGGTGTGGGTGTGGGTGGGGGAGTGGGTGGGGGTGGAGGAGTGGGTGGGGGAGCGGGTGGGGGGTGGGTGGGGGAGTGGGTGAGGGAGTGGGTGGAGGTGTGGGTGGAGGTGTGGGTGGGGGTGTGGGTGGGGGAGTGGGTGAGGGAGTGGGTGGAGGTGTGGGTGTGGGTGGAGGTGTGGGCGGGGGAGTAGGTGGGGGTGTGGGTGGGGGATCGGGTGGGGGAGTAGGTGGGGGAGTGGGTGGGGGAGTGGGTGGGGGAGCGGTGGGGGGGAGGATGGAGAAGATGAGGAAAGGGGGGTGAAGAAGAGGGTTGGAGAAGAAGGGGAGAAAAGGAAAGGGGGGGGAGAGGAGAAGCGAAGGGAGAAGAGGGAAGAGAAGAGAATGGGAGGATGATGGATAAGCGTAAAGGGGGAGAAACAGAGACGTAAAGCAAGTTAATTAGGGATTACCTGACATGTAGTACACCTGAGAGAGAGAGAGAGAGAGAGAGAGAGAGAGAGAGAGAGAGAGAGAGAGGAGAGGAGACGGGAGAGGGAAGAAGAGAGGGAGAGAGAGGTGAGAGGAGAGGAGAGGGGGAGAGGGAAGAAGAGAGGGAGAGAGAGGTGAGAGGAGGGGGGAGAGGAGAGGAGAGGGGGAGAGGGAAGAAGAGAGGGAGAGAGAGGTGAGAGGAGGGGGAGAGGAGAGGAGAGGGGGAGAGGGAGTAGAGAGGGAGAGAGAGGTGAGAGGAGAAGGGGAGAGGAGAGGAGAGGGGGAGAGGGAAGAAGAGAGGGAGAGAGAGGTGAGAGGAGGAGGGGGGGGGGTGAGAGGAGAGGAGAGGGGGAGAGGGAAGTAGAGAGGGGGAGAGAGAAGAGGTTGATTAAAATTATGTCCCTCTTCAGTTCGTATCTTGTCCACAACTTTATTAAAATTTCCTTCAATCGCAATTCTCAGGTATATTTATTTTCGTGTGTGTGTGTGTGTGTGTGTGTGTGTGTGTGTGTGTGTGTGTGTGTGTGTGTGTTTTTATCACAGTTATATCGACCACAACCCAACGCAACACAACACAACTCAACGCAACACAACACAACACAACTCAACGCAACACAACACTACCCAACGCAACACAACACAACGCAACGCAACCCAACGCAACGCAACACAACCCAACGCAACGCAACGCAACACAACCCAACGCAACACACAATAGGGCACCTCCTCTACACGACTGTCGGTGCCAACTTGACTGGCATAAGCGGAGGGCATGTGGGTGAGGAAGTCCGGGCAGGAGGAGGGGAGGGGGTGAGGAGGGTATAGGGGTGATGGGAGGGGGGTGGGTAGATGGAGGGAGGGGGTGGTGGGTAGATGGAGGGAGGGGGTGGGTAGATGGAGGGAGGGGGTGGGTAGATGGAGGGGGGGTGGGTAGATGGAGGGAGGGGGTGGGTAGATGGAGGGAGGGGGTGGTGGGTAGATGGAGGGAGGGGGATGGGTAGATGGGAAAATGCCAGGGAGGTTGTGGGGGGGACTAGGGGGGTAGAATGACACACACACACACACACACACACCCACAAGGTACCAGTTGAGCCAAAGTGGTGTCAGTAGTTAGTGGGCACCGGCGTGAGGAGGCAGTGCTAACGGGATAGTGGTGGTGGTGAAGGTAACCTGTTCACCTGGTAGGGGGGGGGGGGAGCTAATTAAGGTTAACCTGTGTGTCTACTCACCTGAACGCGTCGATACCATAACGTGGGAAGTTTTTAAATGTGTTTATTTAAATATCTTGTTGTGGATAGTGATGGCGGGTGATGCAAGGAGGAGGAGGAGGAGGAGGAGGAGGAAGAGGAGGAGGAAGAGGAGGAGGAGGAGGAGGAACATCTCACCCGTGTCCAAGAAAGAAGATTACTGATTTATACAACAATAACAACAACAACTTCGCCTCAACCAACTTACTGTAAATAACCGGATGTCATTAAAACAGGAACAACAACTCTCTCTCTCTCTCTCTCTCTCTCTCTCTCTCTCTCTCTCTCTCTCTCTCTCTCTCTCTCTCTTCCTGATTGACTCAAAATATTTGTGTTTATAAAATGTGGAGGAAAGTGGAGCATAATGGAGTAGGGTGTGGAAACCTCCCTCTCTTCTTCCACCACTCTCCTCCCTCTCTTCCACCACTCTCCTCCCTCTCTTCCTCCTCCTCCCTCTCTTCCTCCTCCTACCTCTCTTCCTCTCCTCCTCTTCTTCCTCCTCCACCTCAATTTACTCGTATATGAATGACAGCACGCGTCTGACACACACACACACACACACACACACACACACACACACACACACTCACACACACACACACACACACACACACACACACTCACACACACACACACACACACTCACACACACACACACACACACACACTCACACTCACACACACACACACACACACACACACACATGTTTTTATTTTTTATTTTTTTATCATTTAGTTGGATAATTTTAAGTTCGTATGGATAATTCTGATGTGTAATGGATAACTTGATGCGGATAATCGTGATGTTCTGTTGAGGGGATTTTTAAGCAGAGAATTGATAATAATTTTGTATAATTTATGGATAATTTCGGTCATTTTTATCCCGGATAATTCTGAATTGGATGAATATTTCTGATATATATATTTCTGGATAATTTGAATGTCATGGATAATTCTGGTGGGCGTTTCTGTGTCCTACTCAAGAGGATTATTAAAACTTTTCAATCGTTATTATTTACCTGTAATTTTACGATGTTTTATACAGGTAAAAAAAAATAACTGTCTTCAAACCTGATTAAATTTGGCTGTACTGAGAGAGAGAGAGAGAGAGAGAGAGAGAGAGAGAGAGAGAGGAGAGAGAGAGAGATAGCTTAACATGACGGGAGTTAGAGTTTAAACCCTCTACATCCGGGGGGGTGGTGGGGGGGGGGGAGCCTTGAGATGGCGTATATACACAATAATGAAGTGGTAATCAGATGCCTGGAACCTCGTCAGCCACCCGTACTGGAGGTGTTCCCACGCCTCTTGTCTTACCTACTCCACTCCACGCCTCTTGTCTTACCTACTCCACTCCACGCCCTTCTTCTCACCCACTCCACGCCCTTCTTCTCACCCACTCCACGCCCTTCTTCTCACCTACTCCACTCCACGCCTCTTGTCTTACCTACTCCACTCCACGCCCTTCTTCTCACCCACTCCACGCCCTTCTTCTCACCTACTCCACTCCACGCCCTTCTTCTCACCTACTCCACTCCACGCCTCTTGTCTTACCTACTCCACTCCACGCCCTTCTTCTCACCCACTCCACGCCCTTCTTCTCACCCACTCCACGCCCTTCTTCTCACCTACTCCACTCCACGCCTCTTGTCTTACCTACTCCACTCCACGCCCTTCTTCTCACCCACTCCACGCCCTTCTTCTCACCTACTCCACTCCACGCCCTTCTTCTCACCTACTCCACTCCACGCCCCTTGTCTTACCTACTCCACTCCACGCCCTTCTTCTCACCCACTCCACGCCCTTCTTCTCACCCACTCCACGCCCTTCTTCTCACCTACTCCACTCCACGCCTCTTGTCTTACCTACTCCACTCCACGCCCTTCTTCTCACCCACTCCACGCCCTTCTTCTCACCCACTCCACGCCCTTCTTCTCACCTACTCCACGCCCTTCTTCTCACCTACTCCACGCCCTTCTTCTCACCCACTCCACGCCCTTCTTCTCACCTACTCCACGCCCACTCTTCTCACCCACTCCACGCCCACTCTTCTCACCCACTCCACGCCCACTCTTCTCACCCACTCCACGCCCACTCTTCTCACCCACTCCACGCCCACTCTTCTCACCCACTCCACGCCCACTCTTCTCACCCACTCCACGCCCACTCTTCTCACCCACTCCACGCCCACTCTTCTCACCCACTCCACGCCCACTCTTCTCACCCACTCCACGCCCACTCTTCTCACCCACTCCACGCCTCTCACACAATCGGGTTATTAATGTAAAGAAAAAAAGGTGAATCTCAGTGTTTGTAAATATTTGTGTTAAGGAAATTGTGAGGTTGGGGGGGGGGTGTTGTGGGGGGGTGTTGTGGGGGTGAGGTGGGGGGTGTGGTGGGGGGTGAGGTGGGGGTGTTGTGGGGGTGAGGTGGGGGTGTTGTGGGGGTGTGGTGGGGGGGTTGTGGGGGGTGGGTGTTGTGGGGGTGAGGTGGGGGGGGTGTTGTGGGGGTGTTGTGGGGGTGAGGTGGGGGTGTTGTGGGGGGTGAGGTGGGGGTGTTGTGGGGGTGAGGTGGGGGTGTTGTGGGGGGAGAGGTGGGGGTGTTGTGGGGGGTGAGGTGGGGGGTGAGGTGGGGGGTGTTGTGGGGGTGAGGTGGGGGTGTTGTGGGGGGTGAGGTGGGGGTGTTGTGGGGGGTGAGGTGGGGTGAGGTGGGGGTGTTTTGGGGGTGAGGTTGGGGGGTGTTGTGGGGGGTGAGGTGGGGGTGTTGTGGGGGGTGAGGTGGGGGTGTTGTGGGGGTGTTGTGGGGGGTGAGGGTAATGGGGGGTGTGTGATTTGGTTGAGGGAGTTATGAGTTGAAATTAGTGTGTACGTGAATCTTCTCTCTCTCTCTCTCTCTCTCTCTCTCTCTCTCTCTCTCTCTCTCTCTCTCTCTCTCTCTCTCATTTCTTTATCCGTGGTGTTGACTCACATGGTGTATCCCATATCGAGCGGATGCAATTATTCACACTGTCATCCCGAGGCAGAGAAACGAGTGGTCACCTAACCTAATCTAACCTAACCTAACCTAATCTAATCTAACCTAACCTAACCTAACCTGATCTAGCCTAACCTGACCTAACCTAACCTAACCTGACCTAACCTGACCTAACCTAACCTGACCTAACCTAACCTCACCTAATATGACCTAACCTAACCTGACCTAAGCTAACCTAACCTAACCTAACCTAACCTGACCTAACCTAACCTAACCTAACCTGACCTAACCTAACCTAATATGACCTAACCTAACCTGACCTAACCTAACATAACATAACCTATTATTATTATTATTTTTATTATTATTATTATTATTATTATTATTATTATTATTATTATTATTATTATTATTTTAGTGTAGAATTAATTTAGTTTACACTCATAAAAAACTGAGTATAACTATTTTTTTTTTCGAATGAGTGATTGCGTGAGTGCGTGAGTGAGTGCGTGAGTGCGTGAGTGAGTGATTGAGTGAAACCTTCCGATAATTTCAACAACTAATATGGCTAATTTCCTCTTCATTTTCTAGGGATAAAGGACCTTGTGAACTTTGTTGATATTGACTGAACCAAAAGTAAAAAAATTAGTGAAATATTATGAAAAAAAAAAGACGAAATTGATCAGTTGTTATACAGTGAATTAACTCAAAGTGGAGTTTTAAGATAGGTTAAAAAAAGTGTTTAGAAAATAAAGAGAATCAAATAAATAGATAAAAAAACAAATAAAAACAAAGAAATAAATAAGAAAAACAAATAAAAACAAATAAATAAATAAGATAAAATAAATTAAATTCGTTTCCCCTTTAAGTGGAACAGTGGAGTGACACGTCAATCAGTACAGGTGACTCCGGGCTGAAGGAAGGAAAGAAGGAAGAAAGAAAAGAAAGAAAGTTTAAAGGAAGTGTTATTTTGGGAGTTGAGAAAGAAGAAAAAAATATACAAGTGAATTAAATTATATTAATCTGTGTTTATCAGTGAATCCAAAAAAAAGTGACGCGTCGGATTGAGAAACGATGAAGTGTGATGATAGTGGGAGTAGTGAAGGAGACGACGGGAGGAAGAGGAGGATGATGGGGTTAACTGCAGGACTTCTCTTGTTCATCCTTCTGCTGACGACGCCTTCAGTAGACGCGACTCTTGGAGATTCTAAAGGTAAGGTGGAAGTTTTTGTTGTGATGTTTTTATGTTTTTGTAATTTTATTTTTTTATAATTGTGATTCTGAGATCATTAATAAATATCGGATTTTTTTGTTATTATTGAATTTGAGTTTAAACTACTGCGTACAGCGACTAGTTCATTGTGCATCCCATACTCATCCTGTGAGCAGTGGCGCAAAAAGGATTACAGAATAGAGGCCAGAGTTGATTACAGAGGTGAGTACAGCAGGAGGACAACATCTTGTAATCTAGTGATCTTGTTACTTGTTCCATATACATGATTCACTTGACACATCTCATCATGGTAAACAATGGATTGACTAGTGTTTGTTTGTACTTGTTTCCTTGCGCTAAATTCATCAATAAGTTCCTTCCTAATTATAGCTTTAAGGGTTCTCTTTGACAGACCCAGATTTTTTTTAATAGTGCCTTTGTTAGACGCGAGTTTGGTGAGGGCATCAACTCTGTCATGTTTTCTGAAAATCATCGTTTGTAAATTTTGGTTCTTGGAATCATTGAGAGAAAATATATACCCCTTAACCAAATCACTTAACTTACTAAAATAATAATCTCAAATTGGTTTTAAAGTCATGATTTATTCTTAAAATATTTGCATATATAATGTAAGTTTTGGATTTGTCTTTTAATAAGTGAAAAAAAATCGGTTTCTAAGAAGCAGTGTGGATACAGTATACTGCATTCAAAGACTTTAGTAAACAAGAAGTTATTATAGCAGACACTGTATCTAATTGCCTTTTATTAACCTAACCTAACCTAACCTAACCCGAATGCGACACAACAATAGAAAAGACATTACACAAACATTACTCATATCCTCAACTGGGCATGCGCAGTAAACACGAGGTGAATCATCAGTATCAACGCGGATTTAGAGACGGAAGAATCACTTAATGTAATTCTCCTATGAGTTGTGTGTGTGTGTGTGTGTGTGTGTGTGTGTGTGTGTGTTACCCTTCACCTCTCACCATATGACTCACTCCGTTATTTACATGACTATAGGGCTGACTCATCTATTAACAACACGACCAGCGAGTCATTATTTGTTTTAACAGGGATAAGTAAGATAAATGTTTCCGTGTTAACAAGTCGTTTTTTTTTTGGTGAAGGTTAGGTAGGTTAGGTTAGATTAGTGTTGGGTTAGGTTAAGTTGGGTTAGGTTAGGTTGGTGGTTAAGTGAGGTCAGGTCAGTGTTAGGTTAGGTGTTAGTTGTTATAATATTGTTTACGTTTAGCAGACCAAGGTGTGTGTAGTTACAGATCCTTAAGTTTTATGTAACAGCACTACTAACTCTGTGTGTGTGTGTGTGTGTGTGCGTGTGTATAAGTGTACACGTATATACTTACATGTGAGTATATGTATAAGAATATATTATACACAACAGTATATACAGTATACAATTACATATCGAATAACTAAGCAAATCATCATGGCTATAGGGAAGAAAACTAAACAACTATATCAGGAACATTCGACCATATGGCCAGTTCAAGGTACCTAGTCCATAACACTAAATCCCCCCTCGTTCCTCAAAGCTTTATAGAATTTTACACCCAGGGTTATACTGGCTCAGACTAACACGTAAGCAAAGAGGGAGAACATATTGGAAAACATTTTGGGTACAATTTACGTCATAAGCAGTGGAGTTGTTATTATCATTGACTTTCTAGGGTGAGGGGGGAGAGAAGGAGGGTGAGGGGGGAGAGGAGGTGAGGGGGAGAGAGGGTGAGGGAGGAGAGAGGGTGAGGGGGAGAGAGAGGGTGAGGGAGGGGAGAGAGGGGCACAGGTAGCCAATATCGTGGATGTTTAAAAAATGTGAATTATGGGTCAAGTATTAGGGGGGGGGGGGGTGTAGTTGGTGGTTTATTGCCCAACTACCGAACACTGTGGATACCCAATAAATATCCCTGGGGAAGAGGGAGAGGGGAGGGAAGGAAGAGGGGAGGAGGAAGGGAAAGGAAATGGAAAGGGGAAGGCGAGGTTTTGCTGTGTTTTAGCAAGTTTAGTATTCTCATTAATAATAATAATAATAATAATTGACGGTTTATTGAAAATGTTCTGCAGCCCGAAGGCTGAAAATATACATTGGACATAAATGACTTATTACATACATTGGTGGTTTAACAAAAGCCTTCATTAGAGAAAGGTGAAGGAACATACAGTGAACATACAGATTAATGTAGGTGTTGAACAGCAAACACGTAGTGTAGTAACTCCCTCCCAGATGGTGTTAGGAGGGACCTCACGTGGTGTAGTAGTTCCCTCACAGATGGTGTTACGAGGGACCTGACGTGGTGTAGTGTAGGTGTACATACACAAACATACACACATGTATGTATGTATGTATGTGTGAGCAACCTGTGGCTTAAAAGTTAGCATGTTCGCCTCGCAAACGAGTGGACCCGGGTTCGTACCCCGGGTAGGAGGAAACCGTGGGCAAGTTTCTTTACACCATCTGCCTCCTCCAGCAGTAGTTGGGGACCTGGATCTTAATCCATTTGCGGATCGTATTCCGGAGTAATGGTTAGCCAGTGCAGCTGGTGAGTTGTCCGGTCCTCTCGGACTATTCCTTGACACTGGGTCATGCAGCTCATTGACTTTGGGTGTGGTTGTTGTGTTGGCGACAGCTTCTACACCTTAAACAAATTCACGCCTAGGTGGCCCTTGGGCCGGCCATCCTCGTTACACGAGGGACAACCATTATTATTATTATTTGTGTGTATGTGTATGAATGTGTGTGCATGTTTGAAACTGTGTGCTTTTGTGTGTGTGTGTGTGTGTGTGTGTGTGTGTGTGTGTGTGTGTGTTGATATTGAAACAGTTTATTTAGCCAGAAAACCCAGATACAGAGTGGATAATAATAACAATAGTAACATGGCTGAGCCAGTTGAGAACCTGAGCTCTCTCTGAGGCACCTGATATATACTATACATTTATCTCAAGGAAGTATTATGTAACATTTAGTATCATCTGGAATAGTACAACAGCATGGTGGTAATAGGAACATAAAAGAATGTTATCACTGTTATCACTACGTTATTTATTTATTTATTTATTTATTTTATTTTATAATATACTTTACAGTGGTGTTGATATACATAAATATGATAATGGGAGGAAGCAATACAAAATGGGATGTATTAAGGTGCAACAAGAGGACAGAGCTGTCAGTATCATGTCTAAGTTGGCAACTATAATTATTGCAATGTGTGTGTGTGTGTGTGTGTGTGTGTGTGTGTGTGTGTGTCCAATAGCCCCCCCTGTTGGGTAGGTCCCGGAGAGAGTCGACCTACAGTCATCAAGAGCTTCCCACAGCTGGTGTCCCTTGTCGACCACCTGTCATGGCTGCCTCTTGTCTTACATTCCTCGCCAGCTGGAGACTCAGATGGTCACAGTAGCTGGGAGGTGGGCGGTGGCCGAGTGGGAGGTGGGTGGTGGCCGAGTGGGAGGTGAACGAGTGAGAGGTGAACGAGTGGGAGGTGGACGAGTGGGAGGTGGGCGAGCGGGAGGTGGGCGAGTGGGAGGTGGGCGAGTGGGAAGTGGGCGAGTGGGAGGTGGGAGGTGGGCGAGTGGGAGGTGGACGAGTGAGAGGTGGACGAGTGAGATGAGATGTCCTTTGTATCATAGCTTAAACTTCTATTTTGGTCAGTATAGGTTAGGTTAGGTTAGGTTAGGTTAGGTAAGGTTAGGTTAGGTTAGGTTAGGTCGGCAGCACAGTCCTCACCTCATTACTCATGACTATTACACTGAAGCTCTTCCTTCACTCATGGCCACGGCTGTCCAGAGCAATGACAAGTGTGAATTAGAGTGATGTTTCGTCACTCTCAATTTGCTTCTGCCATTCTGAAGTTGCTGTCACTCTTGTAGTGATGATGTGTGTGTGGGAACTTCAGGAAGGACTCACTCACTCACTCGCACTCTACCTGGTTGAAGTTTTGTTCTCGTGAATATACCTGAAGTTCCCATGAAGTGTGGGTGTTGTATTCAGTGGCTCAGTCGAGTATTTGATCCAGTCGAGTATGTGAACTTTGAAGGATGTATTGATTCAGTCGAGTATTTGATTCAGTCGAGTATGTGAACTTTGAAACATGTATTGATTCAGTCGAGTATTTGATTCAGTCGACTATGTGAACTTTGCAACACACGAAGCAACAAAGAAGATAAATGGATATATTCACTAAAAAACCTCTCTCTCTCTCTCTCTCTCTCTCTCTCTCTCTCTCTCTCTCTCTCGTGGCAACAACACACTATCCTGGGGTGGGGGGGTGGGGGGGTGGGGGGGTGGGGGGGGGGGGTGTTATTTTGGCTAGTACGAAGAGTCTTGTAGATCAGACCACTTAGGCGAGGACTTTATCGAAGAATCAAGATAACGAGAGAGATAATGAGATGTTTCTCCATTATCTCATCCTGTCATCTGAGAAGAGAAACAGGTGTTGTCAGGTGGTGCCCGTTGAGAGAGAGAGAGAGAGAGAGAGAGAGAGAGAGAGAGAGAGAGAGAGAGAGAGAGTATATGGAGATTTCTCACCACCACTTTCTCCACCACCATTCTCCCTCCTCCACCACCACCCCCTCACACCACCACACCCCCCCCCACCCCCCCCCTCACCACCACACCCCCCCCCCCGCCCCCTCACCACCACCACTTCCCGGGTTGCGACAAATAATACACACACACACATTGTCTTGGTCTTCACGTACACCTCATCTACATACAGGTGCTGACGGTGTGGCCACGCTCAGGTGCTGACGGTGTGGCCACGCTCAGGTGCTGACGGTGTGGCCACGCTCAGGTACTGACGGTGTGGCCACGCTCAGGTGCTGACGGTGTGGCCACGCTCAGGTGCTGACGGTGTGGCCACGCTCAGGTGCTGACGGTGTGGCCACGCTCAGGTGCTGACGGTGTGGCCATCGCTGTCTCAGGTCCTGCTGTAGTGGCCATTATTTTCCTGGATGTTATTATCCCTTGTGAGGTGCGCTGCTCTCTCTCTCGTGTGTGTGTGTGTGTGTGTGTGTGTGTGTGTGTGTGTGTGTGTGTGTGTGTGTGTGTGTCCTCGCTACGGGCTCTAATTTAGACTCAGGTTTAAGAGCTGTTAAAGCACATGTTAGATATTTATTTTTGATTCACTAGGTCGGGTGGGGTGAGGTCGGGTCGGGTGGGGTGAGGTCGGGTCGGGTGGGGTCGGGTTCGGTCGGGTCGGGTCGGGTTCGGTTGGGTCGAGTCGGGTTGGGTTTGATCGAGTCGAGTCGGGTCGGGTTTGATCAGAATGGGTCGGGTTAGGTTTGATCGGATCGAGTCAGGTTGAGATTAGTCGGGTCATTGTCGGGTCCGGTAGGGTCTTGTTGGGTTGGATTGAGTTAAATTAGGTTAAATAAGGTTTGGCGAGGTTAAATTAGACGAGGTATGGTTAGGTTAGGTTAGGTTAGGTTAGGTTAGGTTAGGTTAAGTTAGGTTAGGTTAGGTTAGGTTAGGTTAGGTTAGGTTAAGTTACATCAGTGGGGATAGTCGTAGGCAGGAGGAGCACTTTTGTTCTGGTCGGAAATGAGTGACAGAGGATGAAGTTGAAATTCCTGAATTCTCTCCCGGTAGAAGTCTAGACAAAAGGCTTCACGCTCCTGTGCGCGAGTCTTGTATCCTGTAAGAGACGGGAGGATTGGTGGGTGACGGGAGGTTGGGGGTGTGACGGGAGGTTGGGGATGTGACGGGAGGTTGGGGTGTGACGGGAGGTTGGGGGTGTGACGGGAGGATTGGTGGGTGACGGGAGGTTGGGGGTTGTGACGGGAGGTTGGGGGTGTGACGGGAGGTTGGGGGTGTGACGGGAGGTTGGGGGTGTGACGGGAGGCAGGTTAAGGAGATGGGCTTAGGAGTTGGATGACATAGGTTGGTGCTAGAGATGGGTGACAACGGTGGATGACAATGGTGGGTGACAGAGGCCAAGTCAACAGACGGTATGAACAGGGAGGGGTGGGTGGGGGGGGGGGGTGTGTTGGGGGGGGGGGGAGAGACAAGCGAGCTATCGGGGTATTGGAGAAACAGGTGAGACGTCCCAGGTGAGTGTCCCAGGCAGGTCACGCTTCGGCTGTCGGGAGTAACTATAGGTCTACATCTCCCGACGGAGGAAATAGAATAAAGATAGATAGGGAAAGAATGAAGGAAAATATAAGTTAATAAAGAGAATAAATCGTTTTAGAGGAAGTTAAATTATATAAGATAAATCCATTGTATAGTGGAGAGAGAAAAAAAAGAAAGGAAGAAAGAAAAAAAGAAAGGAAGAAAGAAAGAAGGAGGATTCGTTACAGTGAATGAACCATTAGTATTCTACATACCAGCACAATTGCCTTCGTTTATTTTGCTGGGTGGGTCTGCCGCTCCCTCCATCCTTCCTTCCTTCCTTCCTTCTTTCCTTCTTTCTTTCTTTCTTTCTTTCTTTTCTTTCTTTTGTTTCATTTCCTTTTCAAATTTTTCCTTCGTTACGTCACCAAGTCCTTCATTTTTCCCTAATTTCCTTTCTCCCTCATCTTTCTTTCTTTCTTTCTTGGTTCCCTTTCCTCCATGTTTATCCTTTGCTTTCTCTCCCTTTCCTTCATTCCTTTTTTCTCTTCTCTTTCGCTCTCTCCATCCATCTCTCTTCTTTTTCCTCCTTCTGTTTTCTTCTTTTTTCTTCCTTCCTTCCTTCCTTCCTTCCTTCCTTCCTTCCCTCCTTCCTCCCTTCTTTCTCTCTCTTATTCCATCTGGTTCTCTCCTAAACATTCCTTCTCTCTGTTTCTCTCCCTCTCATGTTCTGAAAAATGGCAGATGAAATTTAATGTGGACAAGTGTAAAGTACTTAGTCTAGGAGATGTAAACAGAGAAACCAGTTACCAGATGAACAACGATGTTATAGAGAAATCCGACTGAGAAAGATTTAGGAGTAATGATAAGTAGGAATCTTAAACCAAGTCAACAATGTGTATTTGCTCGTAACAAGGCTAATAAAGTACTTGGGTTCAAACAAAGGAGTGTTAGTTACAAGACTAGCGAGGTCATCTTAAAACTGTATCTTGCTCTTGTGAGACCACACTTGGATTACGCAGTTCAGTTCTGGTCACCGTATTACAGAATGGATATAGAATCCTTGGAAAGAATTCAGAGGAGAATGGCAAGACTAATCCCGGGCATTAGGAACCTTGAGTATAGAGACAGGTTAAAGCATCTTAATTTGCACTCCCTCGAGAGACGTAGAGTGAGGGGCGACCTGATAGAGGTGTATAAGTGGAAGGCAGGGCTAAACAAAGGTGATATAACAAAGGTACTCAAACTATCCAACCAGGAGCGAACTCGTAACAATGGTTTTAAATTAGACAAATTTAGATTTAGGCGCGAGATAGGTAAATATTGGTTTGGAAATAGAGTAGTGGATGAATGGAACAAGTTACCAAATATCATCATTAACTCGAATACGCTGGATAGCTTCAAACATAGGTTGGATGGGTATATGAGCAATAGGGGTTGGGTGTAAACGGGACTGCCTAGTATGGGCTAATAGGCAGCTGCAGTTTCCTCCTTTCTTATGTTAGGTTAGGTGAGGTTAGGTTAGGTTAGGTTAGGTGAGGTTAGGTTAGGTTAAGGTTAAGAAAACTTCCCTTCCCGGCTTTTGCTTGGGAGGGAGCGACGAGAGAGGTGATATAAAAAGATGTGATGGAATAGAGATGAAGAGAAAGGAGGAGGGAGAGAGTGGAAGGGAGAATAAAGAAGAAATAGTTACCAGTAGGATAAAAAGTTGCTTGGTCATACCTTCTGCTGCCGGGTTGGTCGTACGTTTGGCAGCATTGCATGATAGGGAGGGAAAAAACCTCGTCAGTGAATCAGTCAGTCAAGAAACATATTCATAGGGAAGGGAAAACGTAGGGAAAAAATAGGGAGGAAAAACTGAACATGGATCTCTACTGTATATGTCTGAGAAAAGAGAGAAAGAAAGAGAGAGAGAGAGAGAGAGAGCGAGAGAGAGAGAGAGAGAGAGAGAGAGATCAGTATGCTCGCTACTCTAAGCCAGAATACAACAGGTAAGACCAAGAAGACCATCACTTACCTCCAGTCTTACCTCCCTCCTTCTCTCCCTCCACCTCTCTACCTCCGTCTTTCTCCCCGTGTCTCTCTCTCACTTCCCTCTGTCCTCCACCCCCTTTCTTCTCTATCATCCACTCTTTTCTATCTTCCTCTCTCCTCACTTTCTCCTCCATCTTCCTCTCTCCCCCTCTCAGCATCATACAAATCATACTCTCGTCATCATACAAGTCATACAGCAGCATCAGTAGGTGTTACAGGCTTTCAAATTGGCTTTTGCCTACTAAATACACACACACACACACACACACACACACACACACACACACACACACACACACACACACATACACACACACACACACACACACACACACACACAGATATATATATTTCATTAGTTCATATAGCACGCGGACATCAACATATGTTGAAGTCCGTGTGCTATATGAACTAATGAAATATATATGGAACCTTGTGTTTCAATGCTGGATTCCGTAAAATGCTACTCCGACCACATAAGTGGCACGGGCAATCCCCAATGGGAGGTTCACGACGCCATCAGCTCGATGAACAGACTTTGTGTGAAATATAACATAGTCTAGGATTGCTTTTGGTGTTCTTGTGGCACTGTTGGTAGCAATCCCTGGTCACATGCATATGGTCGAGAGTTGGAGTCCTGGCTGGTGAGGTTGTTGATTACATATATATATATATATATATATATATATATATATATATAATATATATATATATATATATATATATATATATATATTCTTTTCTTATAATAATGCATTTTCGTAAGACCTACTGGGCACCCTCTGTGGCTTGGGACCTTGAACCTAACCTAACATAACCTAACCTAACCATATGATTCCCCATTTCTCCTTCTCATCCTGCTCTTTCTTCCTTTATTCCTCCTACGTATCCTTTTTCCCTGCTTCCCTCCCTCCCTCCCTCCCTCCCACCAGATGAAGGGTTTAATATTCACAACATCCAACACATTGATGTCCTCTGTTTTAACCCAGTCTACCAACAAGATACGTTTCCTCAGTTGTTGTTTTTTAGGGGGGGGGGGATTCCATATTTTTGGGGGTCTTCCTTATTTTTGGGTGTGTTCCTTATTTTTGGTGTACCTTATTTTTGGGGTTCCTTATTTTGGGGGGTTCCTTATTTTGGGGGGTTCCTTATTTTGGGGGGTTCCTTATTTTGGGGGGTTCCTTATTTTCGTGTGGTGTGTGTGTGTGTCATATATTTTTTCCTCTTGCCAAACATCTTTTAAAACAGCAGAGGTGCGCCAGTTAAGTGTCTTGAATATTTTAGTTTATTCATAACGTTAAGCGGTGGAGTGTGTGTGTGTGTGTGTTGGTCAGGTAGGGTGAGTTGGGTTATGTGCTCTCTCATGATGCTGTGAGGAGGAGGAGGAGGGGGGGGGTGTTGAATGAAGAAGAAGAGGCGGAGAAGGAGGAGGAAGAGGAAGGGAAAGAGGTAATAGAAAAATAATGAGAGATAACGAGGAGGGAGAGAGAGAGATGGTGTTTTTTTCCTAGTATGGTGCAATGGGTGCAATGTAGTGCTTAGTTCATCCTGGTTTTAAAATTATATATATATATATATATATATATATATATATATATATATATATATATATATATATATATATATATATATATATACGTGATTGAAAAACAAGGGATAATAATTATAGGAAGAGAGAGAAGTGATGATGATTTGAATATAGGAAGGAGAGATAGGAAATTGTTAAGACTCTCTCTCTCTCTCTCTCTCTCTCTCTCTCTCTCTCTCTCTCTCTCTCTCTCTCTCTCTCTCTCTCTCTCTCTCTCTCTCTCCCCGCCACACACACTAAGTTAATAACACTATTATTCTCTCAGGTCTCCAGCACGCACTCTTCTTCTCTTCCTTCTCTCCTTCTTCCTCTTCCTCCATCCTTCTTCGTCTTCCTCACTACTACTCTCTCTTCCACCTCTCCCCAACCCTCCTCCCACACTATCCTCCAACAATCCCTTTCCCCTGACACCCCCCTCCTCCAACACCCCCTCCTCCAACACCCCCTCCTCCAACCCCCCTCCTCCAACCCCCCTCCTCCAACACCCCCCTCCTCCAACACCCCCTCCTCCAACACCCCCCTCCCTCCAACACCCCCTCCTCCAACAACCCCCTCCTCCAACACCCCCCTCCTCCAACACCCCCCTCCTCCAACACCCCCCTCCTCCAACACTCCCTCCACCAGGACTAATCACTAATACATTGGAGAGAGAGAGAGAGAGAGAGAGAGAGAGAGAGAGAGAGAGAGAGAGAGAGAGAGAGCCAACAAAATAAAGTGATTATCCCAGGTGGAGTCATACGTCCGGAGGTGTAATGAACCAATTATCCGGTGGCTTATAGGGGTGTAGGGTGTGGGTAGGGTGTGGGTAGAGTGTGGGTAGAGTGTGGGTAGGGTGTGGGTAGAGTGATAGAGGGTGTGGGTGGTAACAGTAGTAGAATTATCAATAAACACAACAGGTGGAGATACAACTGTTAAAACTATATCTTCCTTCTCCTTCTCCTCCTCCTTCTTCTCCTCCTTCTCTTCCCCTCCCTTTTCCTCCTCCTCGTCCTCCTCCTCTTCCTTTTCCTCTTCCTCATCTTCCTTCTCTTCCTATTCCTTCTCTTCCTCCACCTCTTCCTTCTCTTCCTCTTCCTTCTCTTCTTCCTCTACACCACGCCCTTCACGCCACTCACCACGCCCTCAACCCCACCCACCACGCCCTCAACCCCACCCACTACGCCCTCAACCCCACCCACCACGCCCTCAACCCCACCCACCACGCCCTCAACCCCACCCACCACGCCCTCAACCCCACCCACCACGCCCTAATCCCCACCCACCACTCCCTCAACCCCACCCACCACGCCCTCAACCCCACCCACCACGCCCTCAACCCCACCCACCACGCCCTCAACCCCACTCACCACGCCCTCAACCCCACCCACCACGCCCTCAACCCCACTCACCACGCCCTTAACCCCACCCACCACGCCCTCAACCTCACCCACCACGCCCTCAACCCCACTCACCACGCCCTCAACCCCACTCACCACGCCC
Organism: Homarus gammarus; assembly: GCA_958450375.1. Lineage (NCBI taxonomy): Eukaryota > Metazoa > Arthropoda > Malacostraca > Decapoda > Nephropidae > Homarus > Homarus gammarus. The sequence continues at coordinate 274,985 of CAUDMG010002108.1, forward strand.
TCAACCCCACCCACCACGCCCTCAACCCCACCCACCACGCCCTCAACCCCACCCACCACGCCCTCAACCCCACTCACCACGCCCTCACCTCACCCACCACGCCCTCAACCCCACCCCCACACCCCCACCCCCCCACCACCCCCCACCCCCCCACCACCCCCCACACCCACTCACCACGCCCTCAACCCCACCCACCACGCCCTCAACCCCACCCACCACGCCCTCAACCCCACCCACCACGCCCTCAACCCCACCCACCACGCCCTCAACCCCACCCACCACGCCCTCAACCCCACCCACCACGCCCTCACCCCCACCCACCACCCCCTCACCCCACCCACCACGCCCTCCACCCCACCCACCACCACCACACCCCACCCACCACAACCAAACCCCCACCCACCACCCCCCCACCCCACCCACCCACGCCCTCAACCCCACCCACCACGCCCTCAACCCCCACCCACCACGCCCTCAACCCCACCCACCACGCCCTCAACCCCACCCACCACGCCCTCAACCCCACCCACCACGCCCTCAACCCCACCCACCACGCCCTCAACCCCACCCCACCACCCCCTCAACACCCACCACCCCTCACCCCCACCCACCACGCCCACACCCCCACCCCCCACCCCCCCACCCCCACCCCACCACCCCCACCCCCCACCCCCCCACCCCCCCACCCCACCCACCACCCCTCCACCCCACCCACCACGCCCTCAACCCCACCCACCACGCCCTCAACCCCACCCACCACGCCTTCCACGCCATTAAACATACACCCATCACAATTTACTTGAATTTACCACAACATTAAAAAAATCGAAAAAAGGACAAACTTTTGATACTTCCCATAACTTTATTTTCACTCATCACTAATTAAAACCAAAATAAAATTAAACTTCAGAATATTTACCGTATCTACAGTTAACTATAAATAGGAAAGTTATACATTAAATAGGAATTAATCTGATTTGTAATTAAAATTCAGTGTTTTATTTGATTTGTAAGCCTGTAATGTACACCTGAACTCAGTATTTAATTCACCTATTGTCATTTAGAGATTATTGATATATTACTTTTTATATCGTTTTGTAGCTACAGTAGAGGTAGGTGATATAGGTGAGTAGGAACAGTTTAATTGATGTACGAGTTATATATATTGTAAGGGTGTGATAAATATCCGAGCGTGTGTACAAACAAATGAAAGTGTGTGTGTGTGTGTGTGTGTGTATGTGTTATGTGTGTGTGTGTGTGTGTGTGTGTGTGTGTGTGTGTTAACCCATTTATAACTTGTGGGTAGAACTTCTTCTCACTGAATGCATTTAATATCATTATGTATGTCATTGTTCTGTACGGAGTTATGTAGAGTTATGTTAACACACACACACACACACACACACACACACACACACACACACACACACACACACACCTGGAGGTTCTCAGGTTCAGCTCACACACACCTGGAGGCTCTCAGATTCAGCTCACACACACACCTGGAGGTCTCAGATTCAGCTCACACACACACCTGGAGGATCTCAGGTTCAGCTCACACACACCTGGAGGTCTCAGATTCAGCTCACACACACACCTGGAGGATCTCAGGTTCAGCTCACACACACCTGGAGGTCTCAGATTCAGCTCACACACCTGGAGGTCTCCGGTTCAGCTCACACACACACACACACAGTCTCAGATTGAGCTCGCACACACCTGGAGTCTCAGGTTCAACTCACACACCTGGAGGTCTCAGCTCACACACCTGGGCCAGGAGAGCACAGAGGCCAGCGTTTAGGTTGAGTAATGATCACGTCACGCCAGGTGCCCACAATTTGCATCTTATTTGCATACAATTTCTCAACGGCGTCCATCCTCACGCCTGAATGATGGCGCCGTGGACGATGATGCCATTGGGTGCTTTATAGTGGAGAGATAATCCTTAGAGAGAGAGAGAGAGAGAGAGAGAGAGAGAGAGAGAGAGAGAGAGGTAGTCGTTAGAGTGAGAGAGAATGAAGAGAGGTCAGTAAAAGCGATAGTTGTTAATAAAAGAAAATAATGATATAGAATTACATAAAATAGACGTAATGAATTAAGGATGCTAGAAATGAATTATCTAGTTATTAATTCAAACTTAATTACAGGTAACAGGTATATTAACAGGTGGACGTAATAATTAATAATAATCCCTTTATTATCTTAATATAATCCACGTTATTTATGTCATCATTATGAGAGAATTATTTAGCCCAAATTAAAGAGAATTATTATTTTTTTATTCATTTATATATATATATCGAAAATACTCATTAATTATACATGGAAATATGAAGACATGAAAGTTTGTTAGTTTGAAGGTATTAGTTTGTTGAGTTAAAGGTATATTATTTTGAAAGTATTTGAATATTGTGCTATAAATGCTTGAAAATATAACGTTATTTGAAAGTATGTAAATTTTTAAGTATATACATTTGAAAGTATATAAATATGAGAGTATACAAATCTTTAAAGTATATAAAGTTTGAAAGTTTAATACAAGTTTCAGTTTATGACCGATATACATTTAGAGAGGAGTATAGGAAAAAGTCATCAATGTAGTTTTATTATACAGGTGTCAGTCACTGTATAATCTAAAACAACTATGGCCACTGTCTCTAAATGTTTCTCAGATTATAGGTTGATGAGACATAATTATAATGAGGGAGGAGGGAGGGTCTTTTACCTGTCTCTGGCTACACTGACAGGTAAATTCTAGCGCCTGATGTCTCACTTGGAGGGGGATGTCTCACTTGGAGGCAGATGTCTCACTTGGAGGTGCTGATGCCTCACTTGGAGGAGGATGTCTCACTTGGAGGAGGATGTCTCACTTGGAGGGGCTAATGTCTCACTTAGAGGGGCTAATGTCTCACATGGAGGATGGTGTCTCACTTGGAGGGGCTAATGTCTCACTTGGAGGGGCTAATGTCTCACTAGGAGGATGATGTCTCACTTGGAGGAGGATGTCTCACTTGGAGGATGATGTCTCACTTGGAGGATGATGTCTCACTTGGAGGATGGTGTCTCACTTGGAGGGGCTAATGTCTCACTTGGAGGGGCTAATGTCTCACTTGGAGGAGGATGTCTCACTTGGAGGGGCTAATGTCTCACTTGGAGGAGAATGTCTCACTTGGAGGATGATGTCTCACTTGGAGGGGCTAATGTCTCACTTTGAGGAGGATGTCTCACTTGGAGGATGATGTCTCACTTGGAGGGGCTAATGTCTCACTTGGAGGAGGATGTCTCACTTGGAGGGGCTGATGTCTCACTTGGAGGATGATGTCTCACTTGGAGGATGATGTCTCACTTGGAGGGTGATGTCTCACTTGGAGGATGATGTCTCACTTGGAGGAGGATGTCTCACTTGGAGGATGATGTCTCACTTGGAGAGGCTAATGTCTCACTTGGAGGATGATGTCTCACTTGGAGGATGATGTCTCACTTGGAGGATGATGTCTCACTTGGAGGAGGATGTCTCACTTGGAGGATGATGTCTCACTTGGAGGATGATGTCTCACTTGGAGGATGATGTCTCACTTGGAGGAGGATGTCTCACTTGGAGGGGCTAATGTCTCACTTGGAGGATGATATCTCACTTGGAGGATGATGTCTCACTTGGAGGGGCTAATGTCTCACTTGGAGGATGATGTCTCACTTGGAGGATGATGTCTCACTTGGAGGATGATGTCTCACTTGGAGGATGGTGTCTCACTTGGAGGGGCTGATGTCTCACTTGGAGGATGATGTCTCACTTGGAGGATGATGTCTCACTTGGAGGATGATGTCTCACTTGGAGGAGAATGTCTCACTTGGAGGATGATGTCTCACTTGGAGGGGCTAATGTCTCACTTGGAGGATGATGTCTCACTTGGAGGATGATGTCTCACTTGGAGGATGATGTCTCACTTGGAGGAGGATGTCTCACTTGGAGGAGGATGTCTCACTTGGAGGGGCTAATGTCTCACTTGGAGGATGATGTCTCACTTGGAGGATGATGTCTCACTTGGAGGATGATGTCTCACTTGGAGGGCTAATGTCTCACTTGGAGGGCTAATGTCTCACTTGGAGGAGGATGTCTCACTTGGAGGGGCTAATGTCCCACTTGGAGGAGGATGTCTCACTTGGAGGATGATATCTCACTTGGAGGATGATGTCTCACTTGGAGGATGGTGTCTCACTTGGAGGGGCTGATGTCTCACTTGGAGGATGATGTCTCACTTGGAGGATGATGTCTCACTTGGAGGATGATGTCTCACTTGGAGGGGCTAATGTCTCACTTGGAGGATGATGTCTCACTTGGAGGATGATGTCTCACTTGGAGGATGATGTCTCACTTGGAGGAGGATGTCTCACTTGGAGGAGGATGTCTCACTTGGAGGGGCTAATGTCTCACTTGGAGGATGATGTCTCACTTGGAGGATGATGTCTGACTTGGAGGATGATGTCTCACTTGGAGGGCTAATGTCTCACTTGGAGGAGGATGTCTCACTTGGAGGGGCTAATGTCTCACTTGGAGGAGGATGTCTCACTTGGAGGAGGATGTCTCACTTTTAGGAGGATGTCTCACTTGGAGGAGGATGTCTCACTTGGAGGGGCTAATGTCTCACTTGGAGGAGGATGTCTCACTTGGAGGAGGATGTCTCACTTGGAGGAGGATGTCTCACTTGGAGGGGCTAATGTCTCACTTGGAGGAGGATGTCTCACTTGGAGGAGGATGTCTCACTTTTAGGAGGATGTCTCACTTGGAGGAGGATGTCTCACTTGGAGGGGCTAATGTCTCACTTGGAGGAGGATGTCTCACTTGGAGGAGGATGTCTCACTTGGAGGAGGATGTCTCACTTGGAGGGGCTAATGTCTCACTTGGAGGAGGATGTCTCACTTGGAGGATGATGTCTCACTTGGAGGATGATGTCTCACTTGGAGGGCTAATGTCTCACTTGGAGGGCTAATGTCTCACTTGGAGGAGGATGTCTCACTTGGAGGAGGATGTCTCACTTGGAGGGGCTAATGTCTCACCTGGACATTTAAAACACCTACAAAAGATCTCTTCATTGTGTTGATGGTTTCTTCTCTTGAGCCTTCTCTCTATATCTCGCTTCCTATCTCTCTCTCTCTTCCTATCTCTCTCTCTCTTCCTATCTCTCTCTCTTCCTATCACTCTCTCTCTTCCTATCTCTCTCTCTTCCTATCACTCTCTCTCTTCCTATCTCTCTCTCTCTTCCCATCTCTCTCTCTCTTCCTATCTCTCTCTCTCTTCCTATCTCTCTCTCTCTTCCTATCTCTCTCTCTCTTCCTATCTCTCTCTCTCTTCCTATCTCTCTCTCTCTTCCTATCTCTCTCTCTTCCTATCACTCTCTCTCTTCCTATCTCTCTCTCTCTTCCCATCTCTCTCTCTCTTCCTATCTCTCTCTCTCTTCCCATCTCTCTCTCTCTTCCTATCTCTCTCTCTCTTCCTATCTCTCTCTCTCTTCCTATCTATCTCTCTCTCTTCCTATCTCTCTCTCTTCCTATCTCTCTCTCTCTTCCTATCTCTCTCTCTCTTCCTATCTCTCTCTCTCTTCTTATCTCTCTCTCTCTTCCTATCTCTCTCTCTCTTCTTATCTCTCTCTCTCTTCTTATCTCTCTCTCTCTTCCTATCTCTCTCTCTCTTCCTATCTCTCTCTCTCTTCTTATCTCTCTCTCTCTTCCTATCTCTCTCTCTCTTCCCCTCTCTTAAACCACCACCTCACCCACCCCTTCCTCCATGACCTCGCCAGGGTTGGGAGGCGATCGTTCATGGCCAGTTCCGCCTCTGGTCATGGAAGCCGCCATTTCCTCTTACCTGCACTTAACACTACCTGAGCTGCGATTATGGGGAGGCTGGCGAGACGTGCAGGTGTGGGCGACCTAATGGTTTGTAATTAACCTGGACAAAAAAAAAGACTAGGTTTTTAAATTGTTGTGGAGAAATTTTTACTTTTTTTTTATATAATTTTAATTTTAATTTTATTTTTTGGTTCTCAATTTTTTTTTCTTTTTTTATTTTTTTTATTTTTTTTTTGTTTGGATTTTTTTTTTGGAGGGGGGGGGGGCGGGATTGGAACTCATTAGTAGTGACCACCCTCCCTCCCTCCCTTCCTTCCTACGCTTCATAATGGTTTGGTTAGGTTAGGTTAGGTTAGGTTAGGTTAGGTATGACACCGCAGACTCCAAGACACCCTATCCCATCCCATCCCATCCCTTGTCCTTCCTCTCCTGTGTACTGTGTGAGTGTTTCAGGCTGATGAATGAACGTGTGTGTGTGTGTGTGTGCATGTGTGTGTGTGTGTGTGTGTGTGTGTACGTCGACTAAAAATACCCCTACACCTGGATCCGCTTCACAGGTATAAAGTTTACATCTGTCTGTCAAAGGGATTAATTAACATAATCTGACGTGAATTACTGGGATTTTTACCGAATATATGTGTGCCGGGGATTACAGAAGGGCCATTACATCGAGTCGGGGATTACTCTGGTCACTGTCACTCGCTGGTGATGATGATGTTATAATGTATTACTGTGCTTCAACAACTAAGGTCTTGATGTTGATGTTATAATGTATTACTGTGCTTCAACAACTAAGGTCTTGATGTTGATGTTATAATGTATTACTGTGCTTCAACAACTAAGGTCTTGATGTTGATGTTATAATGTATTACTGTGCTTCAACAACTAAGGTCTTGATGTTGATGTTATAATGTATTACTGTGCTTCAACAACTAAGGTCTTGATGTTGATGTTATAATGTATTACTGTGCTTCAACAACTAAGGTCTTGATGTTGATGTTATAATGTATTACTGTGCTTCAACAACTAAGGTCTTGATGTTGATGTTATAATGTATTACTGTGCTTCAACAACTAAGGTCTTGATGTTGATGTTATAATGTATTACTGTGCTTCAACAACTAAGGTCTTGATGTTGATGTTATAATGTATTACTGTGCTTCAACAACTAAGGTCTTGATGTTGATGTTATAATGTATTACTGTGCTTCAACAACTAAGGTCTTGATGTTGATGTTATAATGTATTACTGTGCTTCAACAACTAAGGTCTTGATGTTGATGTTATAATGTATTACTGTGCTTCAACAACTAAGGTCTTGATGTTGATGTTATAATGTATTACTGTGCTTCAACAACTAAGGTCTTGATGTTGATGTTTTAATGTATTACTGTGCTTCAACAACTAAGGTCTTGATGTTGATGTTATAATGTATTACTGTGCTTCAACAACTAAGGTCTTGATGTTGATGTTATAATGTATTACTGTGCTTCAACAACTAAGGTCTTGATGTTGATGTTATAATGTATTACTGTGCTTCAACAACTAAGGTCTTGATGTTGATGTTATAATGTATTACTGTGCTTCAACAACTAAGGTCTTGATGTTGATGTTATAATGTATTACTGTGCTTCAACAACTAAGGTCTTGATGTTGATGTTATAATGTATTACTGTGCTTCAACAACTAAGGTCTTGATGTTGATGTTATAATGTATTACTGTGCTTCAACAACTAAGGTCTTGATGTTGATGTCATAATGTATTACTGTGCTTCAACAACTAAGGTCTTGATGTTGATGTTTTAATGTATTAGTGTGCTTCAACAACTAAGGTTTTGATAATAATAATAATGACAATAATAATAATACTACTAATAATAATAATAGTATTTCTCCCTTAACCTCACTCTTTGGCACAAATGAACTATGATTTATTGATTCTATACCGAAAAGTTGTTCACGTCAAGTTTGTATTACAATAAACACGTGTTACCCACTTCTTGGCTGTCGTTATTGCTAATTAATCCCTTCAGTACGATGTCCTTTTATCTATCTTATTCTGGCTACTGCTGGACGATTTTATTCTGCTGGGGAAGTTCCATCTCGTAGTCAAGGAGTTAAACAGAACTTTGCTGCTTCTACAAGATATATTTTTAAATATATTCGTAATCTATTTGTTCATAAATGCCCTATTTTACTTAGAACATGAATTCATCCCTCTCTCATCCTATTGTAACTGAAGTATTTTTGTATTTTCATCTGGCGCTAGTCGATTACACTCAGCTGAGGAAACCCTTCGGTATTGTCAGTGTTATCCTGCATTGTAATCTTCCCAACTGAGATACTGTGCACTTTCCCTCCTCACCCCCAGTACCCCCCCCCCCTCCCCACACACACAGAAAGACAACTGCTCACTGGGCTATTAATTAAGAGTTCAATGTGGGTACAGCGTCACTAACTTGCTAGATGTGTCTGAATCCTAGCCTATTTTTAACTACGACTACTACACTCAGCATGTAAACTTTGTGATAAACCTTTAAAGCATACACTTGAACATTATATTATTGAATGTGACACTGTCAAAGACCTTAGGCCACCTGGCTTATTGTATCATGAAATATGTAATTGCAACATTTAATCGGTAGTGCTTGAGGACATTCTTGCAGTCAATCCTAAATTTGCTGCTGGCCCACACTGATTAGTCCTCAAATAGAATTTGACTTTACTGTATATGAACCTCTGTCCTATGTGGCAGTGAGACGTGATACCACCCTCAGTATCAAGTTCTGACTGAATTAATCAGAATAGGCAAACTGTACTCCAAACTTTGCCAATAAAGTTGTAAAACTAAAAAAAAGACTAAAAGAGTTCAGTGTTTGGGGTTCAGAACTGAGGGAGAGGAGATTGGCAACGCTAAGTGGTAAAGTCAGGAGTGGAACCAACTGTATGTTTGGGACAATATAAACAGCCAAACTAACCTCAACTGATTAATTCGAAGGATAAGGAGAATGTTAGCAAAGAAAGAAACAAACAAACAAACATCCGCTAACTAATACACAGGAGTAAGGAGACTAAATAAACAAAACGTTAGCTGACGACCACGTGGGTTAGAAAGAATGTAAACACATCAGCTGACTCCCATCATCGGGTGTACGGCGCTGGAAGTGAGAATAAAAGCTCGGTTCATCACAAGTGGACACACCTGATGTTAAAGTAGAGTCAGGTGGTTGATTACAGCTTTACTTAATACTGCTTCACATCCTCTCTCGTTTAATACTCTGGTCACGTGAGAACATTCTGATATTCTCTGATAAAAATTTTAGACTTTTGGTTTAAGATTAAATAAATTGCACCGTTCCCGAGTAGAAATATTCATGGGTATAATATATTCAAAAATATATATATATATATATTTTTTGTTTTGTTTTTTATTAATATTTTTTTTAATGTGAGATAACATAATTAATTAGACTTAGTAACAATTCCGAATAAAGGGAATGATACGTGAAGCTCTGAGAACAACAACAATAATAATAATAATAATAATAATAATTAACGGTTTATTGAAAAAGTTCTGCAGCCCGAAGGCTGAAAATATACATTGGACATAAATGACTTATTACATACATTGGTGGTTTGACAAAAGCCTTCATTAGAGAAAGGTGAAGGAACATTCAGTGAACATACAGATTAATGTAGGTGTTGAACAGCAAACTCGTAGTGTAGTAACTCCCTCCCAGATGGTGTTAGGAGGGACCTCACGTGATGTAGTAGTTCCCTCAGATGGTGTTATGAGGGGCCTCACTTGGTGTAGTAATTCCCTCACAGATGGTGTTATGGGGGACCTCACGTGGTGTAGTAATTCCCTCACAGATGGTGTTATGGGGGACCTCACATGGTGTAATTACCTCACAGATGGTGTTATGAGGGTCCTCACGTGGTGTAGTAATTTCCTCACAGATGGTGTTATGAGGGACCTGACGTGGTGTAGTAATTCCCTCACAGATGGTGTTATATGAGTGAGGTTTGGTCCCAGGCCTTCCTATCGTAAACGGATTAACACATCGCTGGTTGTTGTTGGGTCTCACGGGCCATTATCACTGGGTACCTGGGACCTCACTGTGTGAAGGTTAACTTGGGTACGACTGTTACTGTTGAGTTGTTCTCACTGACT
>CAUDMG010002108.1:290000-327500 GCA_958450375.1 Homarus gammarus
CGCCACCATACCACCACACCACCACATCACCATACCACCATACCACCACACCACCATACCACCATACCACCATACCACCATGCCACCATACCACCATACAACCACACCACCACACCACCATACCACCATACCACCATAATATCACAGCCTACCACATCATCACACCACTACCAAGCACCATACCCCCTAATACACCACCACCACCACAGCTGTTGATGATGATGATTATCTCTCCCCTCTCCCCTCCTGTCTCCCCTCTCCCCTCCTGTCTCCCCTCTCCCCTCCTGTCTCCCCTCTCCCCTCCGTTCTCCCCTCTTACCCTCCTGTCTCCCCTCCCACTCCTGTCTCCCCTCTCCCTTTCTGTTTCCCTTCTCCCCTCTCCCCTCCTGTCTCCCCTCTCCCCTCCTGTCTCCCGTCTCCCCTCCCTCCTCCTGTCTCCCCTCTCCCCTCCTGTCTCCCCTGTCCCCTCCTGTCTTCCCTCTCACTCCTGTCTCCCCTCCCTCCTTCTGTCACCCCTCTCCCCTCCATTCTCCCCTCTTACCCTCCATTCTCCCCTCTTACCCTTCTGTCTCCCCTCTTACCCTCTTGTCTCCCCTCTCCCCGCTGTCTCCCCTCTCCCCTCTTACCTCCCCTCCTACCCTCTTGTCTCCCTTCTCCCCGCTGTCACCCCTCTCCCCTCTTACCTCCCCTCTCCCCGCTGTCTCCCCTCTCCCCTCTTACCTCCCCTCTTACCCTCTTGTCTCCCCTCTCCCCGCTGTCTCCCCTCTCCCCTCTTACCTCCCCTCTTACCCTCTTGTCTCCCTTCTCCCCGCTGTCTCCCCTCTCCCCTCTTACCTCCCCTCTCCCCTCTTACCTCCCCTCTTACCCTCTTACCTCCCCTCTCCCCGCTGTCACCCCTCTCCCCTCTCACCTCCCCTCTCTGGGTTTATTTAAATAATAGAAGTATGTTTGTTTTGATCAGTGACTGTGCCTTAAAGAACGGTCTTGTGGGGAGGTTGTTATTGACACACACACACACACACACACACACACACACACACACACACACACACACACACACACACACACACACACACACACAGACACACACACACACACACACACACACACACACACACACACACACACACTGTTTCTCGAAGTATTTATTTATTATATTTTTTCATCAAAGTTTTCCTCTACTTTTCCTTTCCTTTCCTTTCCTTTCCTCTCCTTTCCTTTCCTTTCCTTTCCTTTCCTCTCCTTCTCTTTCCTTTCTTTTCCTCTCCTTTCCTTTCCTTTCCTTTCCTTTCCTCTCCTTTCCTCTCCTTTCCTCTCCTCTCCTTTCCTTTCCTTTCCTCTCCTTTCCTCTCCTTTCCTCTCCTCTCCTTTCCTTTCCTTTCCTTTCCTTTCCTTTCCTCTCCTTTCCTTTCCTTTCCTTTCCTTTCCTCTCCTTCTCTTTCCTTTCTTTTCCTCTCCTTTCCTTTCCTTTCCTCTCCTTTCCTTTCCTTTCCTTTCCTTTCCTCTCCTTCTCTTTCCTTTCTTTTCCTCTCCTTTCCTTTCCTTTCCTTTCCTTTCCTCTCCTTTCCTTTCCTTTCCTCTCCTTCTCTTTCCTTTCCTTTCCTCTCCTCTCCTCTCCTCTCCTTTCCTTTCCTTGTTTCAGATAATAGATTATTTAATTTTTTGTTACGTGTTGTGGAGTTCCTCAGGACAGAGATGTAAATAAGCTCTCTCTCTCTCTCTCTCTCTCTCTCTCTCTCTCTCTCTCTCTCTCTCTCTCTCTCTCTCTCTCTCTCTCCAAACCCTTTTCCTCCTTCCTTTCCTCTTCTTCTTCCCCTTCCCTCCCCTCTTTCCTCCTCTCCTCCTTCCCATTTCCTCCCTTATTTCTTCCTCCCCTTCCTTTCCTTTTCTATTTCCTCCCTTCTTCCTGTCTTCTGTTACTCCTCCTTTGTGTCTTCTCTCTCTCTTCTTCTTCTCCTCATTCCTCTCTTCTTTTCATCCTCCTCCTATTCCTCCTTCCTCTCAACTTTTTTCCTTCTCCTTTTTCCTCTTCTCTCTCCTCTTCCCTCCACCCCCTTCGCTTCATGTATACAATAGAGCAATGTTTTTGTCGGGGTGTGGGGAGGGTGGGTGGGTGGGGGAGGGTGGGTGGGTGGGTGGTGGTGAGGGGTGGGTGGGTGGTGGTGAAGGGTGGGTGGTGTGGAGGGGTGGGTGGGTGGTGGGGGAGGGTGGGTGGTGGAGGGTGGGTGGGTGGTGGGGGAGGGTGGGTGGTGGGTGGGGGAGGGTGGGTGGTGGGTGGGAAGGGTGGGTGGGTGGTGGAGGAGGGTGGGTGGTGGAGGGTGGGTGGGTGGTGGGGGAGGGTGGGTGGGTGGTGGAGGGTGGGTGGTGGGGTAGGGTGGGTGGGTGTTACGAGAGGGGGGTTAGGGGGGGGTTGCACCAAGCAATGTCTTCCAATGTTATGTTTTATCTGCATGTAAACAAATCCCCTTCCCTCACCCCCCCTCCCTCACCCCCTTCCCTCACCCCCCTCACCCCCCTTCCCTCACCCCCTCCCTCACCCCCTCCCTCACCCCCCTTCCCTCACCCCCCTTCCCTCACCCTCCTTCCCTCACCCCCCTTCCCTCACCCCCCTCACCCCCCTCACCCCCTCCCTCACCCCCTTCCCTCACCCCCCTCACCCCCCCTCACCCCCCTTCCTTCGTCAACGTCACGATTTAATATTTATGTATCAAGATGGCAGAGTACAATGGTTGTGTTGAGTGTGTTGTGTTGAGTGCGTTGTGTTGAGTGCGTTGTGTTGAGTGTGTTGTGTTGAGTGCGTTGTGTTGAGTGCGTTGTGTTGAGTGTGTTGTGTTGAGTGCGTTGTCATGAGTGTGTTCTCTGGTAAAACACTTCACACCACCTCATCTCTCTCTCTCTCTCTCTCTCTCTCTCTCTCTCTCTCTCTCTCTCTCTCTCTCTCTCTCTCCACCACCTCACTTCACCTTCCTTCCTCTCCCTCCACTTCCTTACCTCCCTCCTTCCCTCTCTCTCTCTCTTTTCCCTCACTCCCTCCTTCTTTAGCGTCATTTGGGATAATGGACAAATATTGTAACTTTAAATTGTTTTAAGAGTTCACAAAGGAAAATGGTCACAGATAATACAATTGTTTTCCGAAGCTGTGTATTGTACTCACCCATTAAGCGGCTGCCTCTATATTCTTCTTCTTCTTGTTCTTCTTGTTCTTCTTCTTCTTGTTCTTCTTCTTCTTCTTCTTTCTTCTTCTTTTTCTTTTTTTCTTCTTCTTCTTCTTATTCTTCTTCTTCTTCTTCTTCTTCTTTCTTCTTCTTCTTCTTCTTCTTCTTCTTCTTCTTCTTCTTCTTCTTCTTCTTCTTCGAACATAAGAATGGAAGAAACTGCAACTGCCTATTAGCCCATACTAGGCAGTCCCATTTACACCCAACCCCTATTGCTCATATACCCATCCAACCTATGTTTGAAGCTATCCAGCGTATTCGAGTTAATGATGATATTTGGTAACTTGTTCCATTCATCCACTACTCTATTTCCAAACCAATTATTTACCTATCTCGCGTCTAAATCTAAATTTGTCTAATTTAAAACCATTGTTACGAGTTCGCTCCTGGTTGGATAGTTTGAGTACCTTTGTTATATCACCTTTGTTTAGCCCTGATTTCTATTTATACACCTCTATCATATCGCCCCTCACTCTACGTCTCTCAAGGGAGTGTAAATTAAGATGCTTTAACCTGTCTCTGTACTCAAGGTTCCTAATGCCCAGGATTAGTCTTGTCATTCTCCTCTGAATTCTTCTTGGTTCTATATCCATTCTGTAGTACATACACTGACGGTGATTCGTAGTGATTAAAAACAGGAAGGTAAAGGCATTATGTGATGATGAAGGAAGAATTGAAGGAACAGATGAAGGGAGAGATGAAGGGATGAAGGAAGAGATAAATGAAGACATGGAAGAAATATAGAAAGAGATGATGGAATGAAGGAAAAGATGAATGAATGAATGAATGGAGGAATGAATGAAGAAAAACGAAATGAAAGAAACAGATGAAAGAAGCCAATACAAAGAGAAGAAGAAAGCGGAGTTAACAAGCCAGAATGAAAGAAGTGGATGCCAGAGAAGTGCCTTGACCACCGCTTGGCACTGTACCAATCCTGTCTACGGTGACAGTGTCAGGTAATATATATGTGTTTGTAAGTGTTTGGTGTCTATCGTTTGTGACTGTTTTTGTGTGAAATTTCGTTTGTCAAGAGAGTGTGTGTGTGTGTGTGTGCGTGTGTGTGTGCGTTTGTGACTAAGTAAACAACCATACAACAATATATAAAAGGTAAAAAAAAAGTAAAAAAAAGTTGTCTAAAATAGAAAAAAATAAATAAGAGGCAATTTTTCATATTCTCTGACTCGCTTGACTTTTGCCAGTTTGGTCTTGTGCAATATGACCACTATGGTTCATCACCAAGCTATCTGGGGGCGGGAGGGGGGAGGTGAGGGAGGGGTGGAGGTAAGGAGAGTGGGGGGGTGGAAAGTAGGAGGAGGAGGTGGGGGAGGGGGAAGTGGGGGAGAAGGGAGGGGAGGTAAGGAGAGGAGGGAGGGAGAACAATGCAATTGGCAACACACAGTCTAGTGGGGGGGGGGAGGGGCAGGGAGAGGGGGGGGGAGGTAGGGGCAGGGAGAGAGGTAGGGGCAGGGAGAGAGGTAGGGGCAGGGAGAGAGAGCCAGACAGCGTGCAACAGGATGCAGACATGCATTGATCTCGTCGGTGCTGCATGTCAGGGCGATGCAATGTTGGTTATGGTCGGGTGAGGCGAGGAAGCGTCCGCCCTCCCTCTACACCCCTAGGTAGTGTGTGTGTGTGTGTGTGTGTGAGGAAAGTTACTGATCATGTCGTACACACACTCACACACACACACACACACACACACACACACACACACACACACACACACACACATTGTCTAGTCTTCACCATTAGCTGATTGAAGTCATTAATCCTGGCTGGAAAATGCTGAGTGTGTTAATACATGATGGACAGACTTACATACATACATACATACATACAGAGTGAACCAAGACAGACATACAGACCAACAGACACAGACAGACAGACAGACAGACAGAAACGCAATAAGACAGACAGATAAATAATACATACAGACAGAAAGACATAGACAGACAGACAGACAGACAGACAGACAGACAGACAGAACTTCACATGTTAATAACACTGTATGTTGTATTAGTCGTTTTTCTCTCCATCTACTGGAAAAAAAAGTACTTACTATAATGGCTGGCGTGAAGAGATGTCTGTCTGTCTGTCCATTAGGTTATTAAAAGATACGGGCTGTTAATTTCTGAGCTGGTAAGTGTGGGGTAACCATACATATACAATGGTTGTCTCTAGTGTACGAGGATGGCCGGCCCAAGGGCCTCCTAGGCGTGAATCTGTTGAAGGTGTAGAAGCTGTCGCCAACACTACAACCACACCCTGAGTTAACGAGCTGCACGACCCAGTGTTTAAGGTGTAGAAGCTGTCGCCAACACAACAACCACACCCTGAGTTAACGAGCTGCATGACCCAGTGTTTAAGGTGTAGAAGCTGTCGCCAACACTACAACCACACCCTGAGTTAACGAGCTGCATGACCAGTGTTTAAGGTGTAAAAGCTGTCGCCAACACAACAACCACACCCTGAGTTAACGAGCTGCACGACCCAGTGTTTAAGATGTAGAAGCTGTCGCCAACACTACAACCACACCCTGAGTTAACGAGCTGCATGACCCAGTGTTTAAGGTGTAGAAGCTGTCGCCAACACAACAACCACACCCTGAGTTAACGAGCTGCATGACCCAGTGTTTAAGGTGTAAAAGCTGTCGCCAACACAACAACCACACCCTGAGTTAACGAGCTGCATGACCCAGTGTTTAAGGTGTAAAAGCTGTCGCCAACACAACAACCACACCCTGAGTTAACGAGCTGCATGACCCAGTGTTTAAGGTGTAAAAGCTGTCGCCAACACAACAACCACACCCTGAGTTAACGAGCTGCACGACCCAGTGTTGAAGGTGTAGAAGCTGTCGCCAACACAACAACCACACCCTGAGTTAACGAGCTGTATGACCCAGTGTTTAAGGTGTAGAAGCTGTCACCAACACAACAACCACACCCTGAGTTAACGAGCTGCATGACCCCAGTGTTGAAGGTGTAGAAGCTGTCGCCAACACAACAACCACACCCTGAGTTAACGAGCTGTATGACCCAGTGTTTAAGGTGTGGAAGCTGTCGCCAACACAACAACCACAGCCCTGAGTTAACGAGCTGCATGACCCAGTGTTTAAGGTGTAGAAGCTGTCGCCAACACAACAACCACACCCTGAGTTAACGAGCTGCATGACCCCAGTGTTGAAGGTGTAGAAGCTGTCGCCAACACTACAACCACACCCTGAGTTAACGAGCTGTATGACCCAGTGTTTAAGGTGTAGAAGCTGTCGCCAACACAACAACCACACCCTGAGTTAACGAGTTGTTGACCCAGTGTTTAAGGTGTAGAAGCTGTCGCCAACACTACAACCACACCCTGAGTTAACGAGCTGCATGACCCAGTGTTTAAGGTGTAGAAGCTGTCGCCAACACAACAACCACACCCTGAGTTAACGAGTTGTTGACCCAGTGTTTAAGGTGTAGAAGCTGTCGCCAACACTACAACCACACCCTGAGTTAACGAGCTGCATGACCCAGTGCTTAAGGTGTAGAAGCTGTCGCCAACACAACAACCACACCCTGAGTTAACGAGCTGCACGACCCAGTGTTTAAGGTGTAGAAGCTGTCGCCAACACAACAACCACACCTTGAGTTAACGAGCTGCATGACCCAGTGTTTAAGGTGTAAAAGCTGTCGCCAACACAACAACCACACCCTGAGTTAACGAGCTGCATGACCCAGTGTTTAAGGTGTAAAAGCTGTCGCCAACCCAGTGTCAAGAAATAGTCCGAGAAGACCGGACAACTCGCCAACTGCACTGGCTAACCATTACCCCAGAACACGATCCGCAAATCGATTAACATCCAGGTTCCCAATTACTGCTGGGTAGACAGAGGCAAATGGCGTAAAGTAACTTGCCCATAGTTTCACCCTGCCCGGGGATCGAACTCGGGTCCACTCACTTGCGAGGTGAGCATGCTGACCATTACACCACAGGTGTCGCTATACATACATACATACATACATACATAAATACATACATACATACATACATACTGATATTCGTGAGAGGGAGAGAGTGTGTGTGTGTGTGTGTGTGTGTGTGTGTGTGTGTGTGTGTGTGTGTGTGTGTGTGTGTGTGTGTGTGTGTGTGTCTGTGTGTCTGTGTCTGTGTATGTGTGTGTGTGTGTGTGTGTGTGTGTCTGTCTGTGTGTGTGTGTGTGTGTGTGTCTGTGTGTGTGTGTGTGTGTCTGTGTGTGTCTGTGTCTGTGTGTGTGTGTGTGTGTGTGTGTGTGTGTGTGTGTGTGTGTGTGTTGTGGAAAAATAAAACTGCACTGTTGGATTTCAGTCATTCCCCGTCACGTTTGAAAGTCATTAAGTTAATAGGAAATGGCTCTCTCTCTCTCTCTCTCTCTCTCTCTCTCTCTCTCTCTCTCTCTCTCTCTCTCTCTCTTGTTAGTATGATTGAAGTATATCTGGTGACATCATACAGAGTCACAGCTGCCTGGTGACGTCATACACTGAGAGTCACAGCTGCCTGGTGACGTCATACACTGAGAGTCACAGCTGCTTGGTGACGTCATACACTGAGAGTCACAGCTGCCTGGTGACGTCATACACTGAGAGTCACAGCTGCCTGGTGACGTCATACACCGAGTTACAGCTGCCTGGTGACGTCATAGTTCCAGCTTCCTGGTGACGTCATACACTGAGAGTCACAGCTGCCTGGGGACGTCATACACTGAGAGTCACAGCTGCCTGGTGACGTCATACACTGAGAGTCACAGCTGCCTGGTGACGTCATACACTGAGAGTTACAGCTGCCTGGTGACGTCATACATTGTGTTACAGCTTCCTGGTGACGTCATACACCGAGTTACAGCTGCCTGGTGACGTCATAGTTTCAGCCTCCTGGTGACGTCATACACTGAGTGTTACAGCTTCCTGGTGACGTCATACACCGAGTTACAGCTGCCTGGTGACGTCATATTTACAGCTTCCTGGTGACGTCATTCATTAGCGGTGGTAAGCGAATGGGGACTCTGGATTATCCACTTGTTTATATCACTTTCTTGCCCCGGTAACCTTTCCACACGTCATGATAATGTTGGCACTAAATGATATGAAACACACACACACACACACACACACAGACACACACACACACACACACACACACACACACACACACAGACACACACACACACACACACACACACACACACACACACACACACACACAGACACACACACACACACACACACACAGACACACACACACACACACACACACACACAGACACACACACACCACACACACACACACACACAGACACACACACACACACACACACACACACAGACACACACACACACACACACACACACAGACACACACACACACACACACACACACACACACACACACACACACACACACACACACACACACACACACACACACACGACTCAATATACACGTCCCGCCTCTGTCACCTTGTTAGTGTAAAATTATGTCACTAACAGCTGTCACGCCAAGACATACGGAGAGAGAGAGAGAGAGAGAGAGAGAGAGAGAGAGAGAGAGGGCTGTGGTTATAATCCTTGATAATTTTATTTTAGTTTCCCCCCATTTCTCTCTCTCTCTCTCTCTCTCTCTCTCTCTCTCTCTCTCTCTCTCTCTCTCTCTCTCTCTGTCTCTCTCCACATCGTTTTATCTTTTTATTTCTGTGACTCTTACTCTTAATGAACAAACTGCATTGTTGTTTAGCACTATGATCCTCTTCTGATGTCCGAGGTTAGGTCAGGTTAGGTTAGGCTTAGGTTAGGTCAGGTTAGGTTAGGTCAGGTCAGGTCAGGTCAGGTTAGGTTAGGTCAGGTCAGGTCAGGTTAGGTTAGGTTAGGTTAGGTCAAGTCAGGTCAGGTTAGGTTAGGTGAGGTTAGGTTAGGTTAGGTTAGGTTAGGTCAGGTTAGGTTAGGTTAGGTCAGGTCAAGTCAGGTCAGGTTAGGTTAGGTGAGGTTAGGTTAGGTTAGGTTAGGTTAGGTTAGGTTAGGTCAGGTCAGGTTAGGTTAGGTTAGATTGGCTTGGTTTTTGTTTGGTTAGATTAGACTAGATATGACCAAACACATCTCGTCAGGTGTGGGAGGGAGGCCAGATTGTATAGTGTCCAAAATGAGTCTCGTCTCCTCCTCAATATTTCTCCTCTTAACTCCACCCAAGAAGCGACAACTAGTGCTCGGTGTAATACATTAGACCATGGTAGAGTGTGCTACCTATCTGGGGTTATTTTTAAGTCGTCAATATTTTCCAAGTGAGAGGCTGGCGACTTAAGTGGATCCATGGAGGGTGAGGAGGAGATGGGAAGGGGGGGAGAAGAAGGAAGGAGAGGAATGGTAAGAAGAGGGAGGGGGGTAAGGAGAGAGGGAAGAGAGAGAGAGAAGGGGATGGTGTGTGACATGATCCGTCGAAGTTAGTGTGGGTGAAGGGGGAGTCAAGCAGGCAAGAGGTAGTCAAATGTGTCTTCTTCAATCCCTTGTTATGTTGTGATTACCCTGAGTGGCACTGAGTTGATGCTTGTTAGGTCGTCAGTCTACCAAGAGGATGCGTGTTACAGCTCTATAAACATGTGGGGTTATATATTGACGGTAACTGGGGGAGGGGGGGGGGTGGGTACAGATTCACTTCGTTACTCTTCGTTATTCTTCGTTATGTGGTGCAAGTAACTCATTGAACAGCGAGAGAGTTTTTCCCATTAGAGTACACGGTATATGCCCTTCGGTACACAAGGAAGCAGCGTCTTTAGCACTATACTTGATTGCCTTAATTTCCCCAAACTGTAAAGTTAGGTACCTATTCACAGCTGGGTAGACTAGGGGTATATATGATGTTATTCAGATTATTTCTATTTTTTTCTTCAGATTTATTCGTTTATTTTTTAGTAATTATTTTTATTTATTTTATGGGATTTTGGATATAGGAAAGCCATCGAGGTGGTTTATACATGTGGGTAATTAACCTGTTTGAAAGGTCCTAATGTGTAGTTAAGCTCTCTATCCTTAAAACCCTGGAAATGCATAAGTAACACACACACACACACACACACACACACACACACACACACACAATAAAGCACACTTTGGAATATGGCAAAGGTAAATATTCTCGGAAAGCTAGAGAGAGAGAGAGAGAGAGAGAGGGGGAGGGGGTGGTGGTACTGTGTCTTCTTTTGGGAAATAATGTTACTTACTTTAGACTGTGTTAGGGGTAAAGTGTTTACTCCTGGGGATAGACTCGGTATAAGGTTAAGTGATCCATTATTGTTCTCCCGCAGGTAACACTCCTCACAAGGGTTGGTGGTGGGTGTCTAAGTGGAAGAAATCTTGATGTACAGGTATACGTAAGGTAAGTAAATATCTGTGAACATTAATTAAAGTCTTGAGGTAAAGGATCTGTATGTTGATGAGGTGTGTTGAGTGTTTACCTGGTGGGGGGTGGGGGTCTGTTAACACACCTGAGCTGCCTTCACTCAGGTGTGTTGAGTGTTTACCTGATGGGGGGGGTCTGTTAACACACCTGAGCTGCCTTCACTCAGGTGTGTTGAGTGTTTACCTGGTGGGGGGGGGGGTCTGTTAACACACCTGAGCTGCCTTCACTCAGGTGTGTTGAGTGTTTACCTGGTGGGGGGTGGGGGTCTGTTAACACACCTGAGCTGCCTTCACTCAGGTGTGTTGAGTGTTTACCTGATGGGGGGGTCTGTTAACACACCTGAGCTGCCTTCACTCAGGTGTGTTGAGTGTTTACCTGGTGGGGGGGGTGTGTTAACACACTTGAGCTGCCTTCACTCAGGTGTGTTGAGTGTTTACCTGGTGGGGGTGGGGTCTGTTAACACACCTGAGCTGCCTTCACTCAGGTGTGTTGAGTGTCTACCTGATGGGGGGGTCTGTTAACACACCTGAGCTGCCTTCACTCAGGTGTGTTGAGTGTTTACCTGGTGGGGGGGTCTGTTAACACACCTGAGCTGCCTTCACTCAGGTGTGTTGAGTGTTTACCTGATGGGGGGGTCTGTTAACACACCTGAGCTGCCTTCACTCAGGTGTGTTGAGTGTTTACCTGATGGGGGGGGGGGTCTGTAAACACACCTGAGCTGCCTTCACTCAGGTGTGTTGAGTGTTTACCTGGTGGGGGGGGGTCTGTAAACACACCTGAGCTGCCTTCACTCAGGTGTGTTGAGTGTTTACCTGGTGGGGGGGTCTGTTAACACACCTGAGCTGCCTTCACTCAGGTGTGTTGAGTGTTTACCTGATGGGGGGGTCTGTTAACACACCTGAGCTGCCTTCACTCAGGTGTGTTGAGTGTTTACCTGGTGGGGGGGTCTGTTAACACACCTGAGCTGCCTTCACTCAGGTGTGTTGAGTGTTTACCTGATGGGGGGGTCTGTTAACATACCTGACCTGCCTTCACTCAGGTGTTTGTTCAGACGACTTGGTGTATTATGCAACTGTTTTTGATCTTAAGTTAAAAAAAAAAAGACTTTTAATCCGTGTAAATAAAAACAAATCTTAATTGAGATATTTTAGAACTATATTGTTGTCGTTTAATCGTTCGAGTAATTACGTAGTCAAGATGGTTGAGTCCTGTTATATTATACATTAATAATAAAGTCATCCTCGAGGGCTCACGTTTGATGCCTGTATGGTGTTCCTGGAGGTGTTACTTGAAGCATAATCATGGTAGTCGTCCTCGTACTTATAACACTGTTCCTTGATGTGTGATCAGTAACTTCACTCGAAACATGAGATGAAAACAGTACGATAATAAAGCAATTTACTCAAGACAGCTGCTGAGGACATGTGACAAGACACCTACGATCTCACGACTCATTCAGAAGTATACTCGGTGTGTGGGAGGAGAGAGAGAGAGAGTGACTCGCTGGTGTGGACTTATTAACTATCATGGAAGGGTCAAATGGGTTGTCCAGGCTAATGAGGGTTTAATTCACCCCATAATGTATTTGTTTATGTTGTGGTTGACGGTCCTGGTGTGTTTTGTTTTTACTCACGGAACAAGAAACATTCTCTATCTTACTTTCCTCTTTCCTTCATCATTCTCTTCTTCTCTTCCTTCTTCCTTTCTTTCTTATCTACCTCCCTCCCTACTTTCCTCCTTCCCTCCTACCTACTTCCCCCCCCCCCCCCATACCTCGTCTCATCCTGCTTACCCATTGACCTCCACCTAAGGGTCACAGAGAGGGGGGTGATGGCAGCTCTGATAACCCACTCAGGTCCTCCCCTTTGGACATAAACCCCCGGCCTGCACCACACCACTACTCACCCCCTCCCTCCCACCCCCACCCCCCCTCCTACCATCACCACTCTAAACAGTGCTCCTCCAACTCCTCCTCCCCCATTAACGTCTCCCCCACCACCCCTCCCCTTCCCTGACGTCTCTCACCCCCACCACCACCACCACTACCACCCATTCACAAACTCCCATAAGGACGAGTGTCAAGGGGTATACCAAGGAGGACATGAACCTTCAAGGTGTAACTCGAGTGCTATCATAGAACCAGCTACTCCACCTTAACCTCGACCTTGCTGGCTATCATGGGTAATAATGTCCTTTTAGTCCTAGACTGAATCCTACGTAAAGGATTCAGCTCGCGGGGTTGAAAAGGACTCGAGGAGGGTCAAGGAGAAGGGGGAAGAATCCTTTTTTTCCCCTTATTTCCCTTAGTAGTGCCCTTTCCCCCCCCCCCCCAAGATGTAGTGAAGTAGGTGAGGGAGAGGCTGATGCATGCTGAGGGGGGCTGATGTATGCTGAGGGGGGCTGATGTATGCTGAGGGGGGCTGATGTATGCTGAGGGGGCTGATGTATGCTGAGGGGGGCTGATGTATGCTGAGGGGGGCTGATGTATGCTGAGGGGGCTGATGTATGCTGAGGGAGGCTGATGTATGCTGAGGGGGGCTGATGTATGCTGAGGGGGGCTGATGTATGCTGAGGGGGGCTGATGTATGCTGAGGGGGGCTGATGTATGCTGAGGGGGTTGATGTATGCTGAGGGAGGCTGATGTATGCTGAGGGAGGCTGATGCATGCTGAAGGGGGCTGATGTATGCTGAGGGGGGCTGATGTATGCTGAGGGGGGGCTGATGTATGCTGAGGGGGGCTGATGTATGCTGAGGGGGGCTGATGTATGCTGAGGGGGGCTGATGTATGCTGAGGGGGGCTGATGTATGCTGAGGGAGACAGAGAGCCCTTGGTGGCCTCGACTCCAGAGTACTTCAATATACTCCTATGCTATTTTTTCCTCCACTGACCTATTAATGCTTGGAGTACTCTCGTTAAGCTGATGAGGTCTGGAGTACTCTCGTTAAGCTGGTGTAGTCTGGAGTATTCTCGTTAAGCTGATGAGGTCTGGGGTACTCTCGTTAAGCTGATGAGGTGTGGAGTACTCTCGTTAAGCTGGTGTAGTCTGAAGTACTCTCGTTAAGCTGATGAGGTCTGGAGTAATCTCGTTAAGCTGGTATAGCCTAGAGTACCGTTGTTAAGCTGATGTAGTTGGAACAGCCTGGAGTACCCTCGTTAAGCTGGTGTAGCCTAGAGTACAGTCGTTAAGCTGATGTACAGTAGTTGGAACAGCTTGGAGGACCCTCGTTAAGCTAATATAATTGAAATTTATTAAAGCTTGGAGGACCTTCACTAAGCTGATGTAAATTAAGCTTCGAGTACCCACACTAAGCTGATGCATTTGAAACTTGTGATTAATCTTGACAATATGGCTGATGGCTGATGTGTAATTAAGAAAATAAACAAACATGACTTCTGTCCCGTTAACCGCATCTTGTCCCGTTAACCGCATCTTGTCCCGTTAACCGCATCTTGTCCTGTTAACCGCGTCCTGTGTCCGTTTAACCGCATCTTGTGGCCGTTTGACCGCATCTTGTGGCCGTTTAACCGCATCTTGTCCGTTTAACCGCATCTTGTCACCATTTAACCGCATCTTGTGTCCGTTTAACCGCATCTTGTGCTGTTAACCGCATCTTGTCCCGTTAACCGCATCTTGTCCTGTTAACCGCATCTTGTCCCGTTAACCGCATCTTGTCCCGTCAACCGCATCTTGTCCCGTTAACCGCATCTTGTCCCGTCAACCGCATCTTGTCCCGTTAACCGCATCTTGTCCCGTTAACCGCATCTTGTCCTGTTAACCGCATCTTGTCCTGTTAACCGCATCTTGTCCCGTTAACCGCATCTTGTCCCGTTAACCGCATCTTGTCCGTTTAACCGCATCTTGTGTCCGTTTAACCGCATCTTGTGGCCGTTTAACCGCATCTTGTGTCCGTTTAACCGCATCTTGTGGCCGTTTAACCGCATCTTGTGTCCGTTTAACCGCATCTTATCCCCATTATCTGTTCTTCAAGTGTTCCATTAGTTTTTACTTTCCTTTCGACTCCTCCTCTTCCTCTTCTCTTCTGCCTTCTACCTCTTCTCCACTTCTTCCTACCTTTCCTCTTCCTTCTCTTTCTCTTACCTCCTCCTCTTCCCTCTCCTTTTCTCCTTCTCTCCCTCCTTCTTTCCTTCCTTCTATTCCTTCTTCTGTGACTCCTGCACCTCTCTTCCTTCTCCCCCTTCCTTCTCCTCCACTTTCCCTTCTTCCTCCTCCTCCCCTTCCTTCTCTGCCTCCTCTTCCTCCTCCTCCTCCTTCCCTCATGATCAATTTCACCGCATCTCATCCTTCTCAAACTGCCTTCCGGAGTGTCCTCGTTTGTCCTCGTTTGTCCTCGTGGTGTTTGTCCTTTTATTTGTCCTCGTGTTGCGTGTCCTCGTGGTGTTTGTCCTTTTATTTGTCCTCGTGGTGTTTGTCCTTTTATTTGTCCTCGTGGTGTTTGTCCTTTTATTTGTCCTCGTGGTGTTTGTCCTTTTATTTGTCCTCGTGGTGTTTGTCCTTTTATTTGTCCTCGTGGTGTTTGTCCTTTTGTTTATCCTCTACCGTTTGTCCTCTGTTCATGAGTCCATAAGCCATGCAAATGATCAATCTTATCTCTTCAATTTTCCATCTTGGTCAAAACACATACATGATGCCTCAATTTTCTTCCATCAATAAATACAATTTCTTCATTTTCTTCACATTTGCTTCATTTTCTTCACCTTTGCTTCATTTTCTTCACATTTGCTTCATTTCCTTCACCTTTGCTTCATTTCCTTCACGTTTGCTTCAAATTATGTTATTTCTTGATATATCTTCACATTTTTCTTCTATTGATGACTGAAGAAAAACAATTCATCGTCTTTCTCAGTATCTCTAAATTGTCTCTCTAGTGTCTCAGTCATCTCTCTTTACACCTAAGAACACTGTAGGAGATGAAGAATACCCTTGTGGAACTCCTTCTGATCTTGTTCTTCCTCTCAGTTACCCCTTCGTCAGCGTCTTCTTCAGGTTACTTTGATGATTAGTTCTTCATCCAGTTCTCATTAAGGGTCTTGTAGATGGTGGTGGTTGTGGTGATAAAATGGTGATGTTTTGGTGGTGATGATGATGATGATGGTAGTGAATAATGACAATAATAATGAAAATGATGATAATAATGACAATGATGATAATGATGATAATAATAACTTTAATAATAATAATGCTGAGTTAAATTTAAAAAAAATACCGATACAAAAATCATAAAAGACAACAAAATAAAAATAACAACAAAAAGAAGTGGCGACAACGACCCTAAACAACTCAATGACCTTGTTAGTACCCCGCCCTTGTTAGTACCTTGTATAAGCCGCCCTTGTTGCCTACAGAGAACACTAGACCACACTCCTGGCCAATTGAGGGGATAAAACTCGGCTCTTACTGGGGACGGGGGAGGGGGGGGGGGATGATAAAGCCGGAAATTCAGCCGGGTAAGGAAAGGTAAATTGAAGTCAGGTGTTTTGAACAACTCGCTTACCTGTTTAACTTAACCTTTATATATGACGTAATTTACTCTATATAAACTGGAGGTAAATTAATTAGTGAAGCTGTGACGTCAAGATGTAAACAAACTGATGTATTAGTGGAGCTGTGACGTCAAGATGTAAACAAACTGACGTATTAGTGGAGCTGTGACGTCAAGATGTAAACAAACTGATGTATTAGTGGAGCTGTGACGTCAAGATGTAAACAAACTGATGTATTAGTGGAGCTGTGACGTCAAGATGTAAACAAACTGACGTATTAGTGAAGCTGTGACGTCAAGATGTATACAAACTGACGTATTAATGGAGCTGTGACGTCAAGATGTAAACAAACGTAGGGGCAATGACGTCAGTAGATGAACAAGCGTAAAAGTGTAACTGTAACGTCAAAAAAAAATAAACAACTAAAATTAGAAACTTCGGTTTTTTCCAATAATGAAAAAAGTAAGACAGTAAAAATATTTATTGGGTGTGTGTCTGTTTTTCTGTCTAATTTGTATTTGTCTGTCTGTCAGTCTGTTAACCTATCTGTCTGTCTACCTATCAATATGTCTGTCTGTCTGTCTGTCTGTCTCGGTCTCTGTCTCTCTTTCCTATCTCTTATTTTTTTCTCCCTCAACCCTTCCACACCTCCACCACTCCACAACTCCACCACTCCACTCCATCCCTTCATTACTCCACTCCCTCCTTCCTCCACCCCATTACTCCACTCCATCCCTAAACTCCCTCAATCCTTCACCCCTCCACCACTCCACTCCATCCCTCCATCTCCCAACTACTCCACCACCTTACCCCCCCCACTCCACTCCACCACTCCACCCCCTCACTCCACCTTTCCCTTTCCCAAATCTCGCCAGGGAGAATCAATTACCCATTTTCTAGAAGTAAAAACCAAACTAAACTTCCAGATAAGAATGATTAACAAAAATGAACAGGAATAATTGTAAAAAAAATACATTAATCCTACGAGAAGGGAAAACATGCAGTTAATTTTACTTCGTCAGCGCCTCAGGGTGGATAAGGTAGTGGTGTATGTAAACTGCCGCGTGAAGTGTGGTTGAGATGCTCGTCAGGTACTGTAGAAGGGCAAGGAGTAGGCGTCAGTTGGTATAGGCATCAGCTAGTAAGAGTGTAACGTCAGAGAATACCGTCAGTTTGTGTAGGAGTCTATGTAACGCCTTCAGATCAAATTATCTTCGTGTTGTGGTAAAATTTGATAACCGATCTTTATTTGATTTACATAACAGTAGTAGAGCTTCAGTACTATACACGCTGGAGTGAGATCATTGGTGTAACTCAGTGATAACAGTTAACTCATCCTCTAAAGAAATATCGTCCTTTCAAGTTAATTTTTGATAACATTAATGAGTTTCCAGGTATTTTTATTTTATTATTTACCGAACTTTACAAATATGGAGGTGGTTGTTTTTACCTGGTACTATTATTTTTGGTTGAGGATTTGGTAGAATGTTTTGAATCATGTTAAGGTTTTGTTCTAACATACTAGTAAAATTCTGACAGCTTAGATATCAGAATATTTATCTGTAAGTGTTAACAAATGAGAGGTTTTGTTTTAACCCGACCAGCCAAGACCTCCTCAAGTCACCGGGCCGTATATCACTTTGGTTAGGTTAGGTTAGGTTTGGTTAGGTTAGGTTAGGTTAGGTTAGTAATAAGGTGTATAATTATCATGTCTAATAAGCTGGAGTGTTTAATCTTCATGTAATCCAAATCTTTATTTAAATCTTAATATTTTCTCTGCAGGAATATGTAGAGCCGTGACTTGGCTTCAAATATACCTTGAAAATACTCATATGTTGTGTGTGTGTGTGTGTGTGTGTGTGTGTCTCGGGTACTATAACGCCATGTAGGTCACCGGGGGGGGGGGGGGGGGATTACAGCCGCCACATGAAACAAAAGTTAAAAGATAATGAAATATAAACAACAGACACGTACCCCTCGAACCTTAGTCTCTTGTTTAACTCAAAAACTCTCAATGAAAAATAAAGCCGAGAGTAGCTCAGTAAAACCTATGCTTGGGATAATCTTTTTTATATAACCTGGAACATGTTATCAGAGTGTTATGTCTCCGGGTTGTATAGTTCTGTTATTGTGATGGCGTAATGAGAGTCGGGGAACTGTATGTGTGTGTTTGTGTTAATATTCACACACACACACACACACACACACACACACACACACACACACACACACACACACACACACAGAGAAGATGTTTTCCAAATGTTTTTTTTTTTATCTTATTCAACTTCTAACAATGTACTTCAATAACCTCTATTTATATACTTAAGAAAATTCTCTTAATGTGAGGTTGTGAGAGTCTCCAAATGTCGTAAGTTACTTGGGAATTAAGAGGGAAATATACCAGTCTATTTCATGTTATTGTCGTGTAAATATTCCGCTTTAAGACCCTCGACAAGGCCACAACACGAACAAAACTCCGACGACAACAAACACAATATGTAAAAGTTGACGACGTTCCTTCCTTCTTGTTATGTTTCCAGGTACTCTTTTGTCTCTTGGATATTATACGTGTAAAGTTTTCCCTTCCAAAAGATTTTCCTTCCAAAAGACTGTTTGTGATATTGGCTCATATTTTCCTCATATACTTATTAATGACCGTTTTTCCTCATAGACTGTTATTAATGACCTCTTTTCCTCATAAACTATATTTCAATGCATTTTTCCGCCTAAAGTGCATTGTATTAACCATTTTCCTCGCATTAGCAGTACAATGTACCGTTAGTCAACTAGCTAACATAATATTTCGAGTAGTTTCCCCTTAGACGAGAACAGAAAACGGGAATCAGCGCAAAGTTCTAGTAACTCACAAGGGAAGCGCTCATTCTTCTGGTAACTCACAAGGGAAGCGTTCATTCTTCTGGTAATTCACAAGAGAAGCGTTCATTCTTCTGGTAACTCACAAGGGAAGTGTTCATTCTTCTGGTAACTCACAGGGGAAGCGCTCATTCTTCTGGTAACTCACAAGAGAAGCATTCATTCTTCTGGTAACTCACAAGGGAAGCGCTCATTCTTCTGGTAACTCACAAGAGAAGCATTCATTCTTCTGGTAACTCACAAGGGAAACGTTCATTCTTCTGGTAACTCACAAGGGAAGCGCTCATTCTTCTGGTAACTCACAAGGGAAGCGCTCATTCTTCTGGTAACTAACAAGGGAAACGTTCATTCTTCTGGGAACTCACAAGAAAAGCGATCATTCTTCTGGTAGCTCACAAGAGAAACGTTCATTCTTCTGGTAACTCACAAGGGAAACATTCATTCTTCGGATAACTCACAAGAAAAGCGATCATTCTTCTGGTAACTCACAAGGGAAGCGTCCATTCTTCCCGGCGTGTAACTCTCTGAACATGAGTGACTGGGAATGAGAGTGCAATAGCGTCTATAATGTGTCCTTGGAAGAAGAAGAAGATGTGTGTGTGTGTGTGTGTGTGTGTGTGTGTGTGTGTGTGTGTGTGTGTGTTTAGGTGTAATAATAATAATAATAATAATAAATGTTTTTTTAATAGAGTTGCAGCCGGTGGCGGAAAATATACAGACTTACATTTGATTTAGACATAATGATATAATATGCATTGAATACATTTACAGGGCTGTACAGTACATCAATCAGGAGTTGTTTATTATTTTAGCAATAGATGGGCTGGTGCTGTTCTAATATCTATCTGTAGGGGCTTTTATGGGCTGAATTTTATTGTAGTGGCGGACTGCGCGAGGTGGGTGGGGGTACTGTTGGTGGCAGGAGGTGGCGATGACGAGGGTGGTGCATTAGTTGGCTGCCAAACCTTTCCAGTGCTTGGTGGTGGAGGTCACTGAGGGATGGCATTTCCAGGGTGGAGAGAGCGGTGGTGTAGCCGGAGTATTCTGCGCCGAGCATGATTCTGCAGGCCCTTTTCTGTACCTTCTCTAGCTGACGTTGTTGGGTGGAGTTGAGAGAAGACGACCAGGCTGGTGACGCATACGTTAGTTTGGGAGAATAAAGGCGTGTGTGTGTGTGTGTGTGTGTGTGTGTGTGTGTGTGTGTGTATCAAACGTACCAGAACATTGACCAAACCTTTACTGTAAATTAATAACATGTACCTGAACACCTGATTAATTACTCGTACAGTGAAATAATCAACAGTGAAATAAATCAACAGTGAAATAATCAACAGTGAAATAAATCAACAGTGAAATAATCAACAGTGAAATAATCAACAGTGAAATAATCATCCCAACATTAACTTAGTGTATTAACCTCTACTAAACATGACCAATTAACTCACCAAAGGCTCTACCAACACACCACATGTTCCTAACCTCTGCCAACCCCCTTTGCATTTTATGTACCGGAGCTAAATTTTGTGTTCGGTGGAATAGCTATTACCTTTATGGGTGAATATAAATGTGCAGAGGCAATTGCAAAGCCGTGTTGCAGAGGGCGGCAGAGGCTACACGGCTCCGGCTTTACACCACACACCCCCCCCCCCCCCTCGGCTGTCTGCTGCAAAAATAGTGTTCTGTCCTAGCTCTCGTTAGCCCGGAATGAAACCCGAATTCGCAATGTCATTTATCAGTATAATTGAACTCCGCTTATACCTACTACGCCACGCCCGGGTTCAGGCTGCACCCCAGCTGCTGTACCTGGGGAGGGAGGGGGGGAGGGGAGTACCTGGGGAGAGAGAGACTTACCTAGAGAGAGAGAGAGAGAGAGCGAGAGAGAGACGCACCTGGGAAAGAGACGTACCTGAGGAGAGAGACTTACCTGGGGAGAGAGAGACTTACCTGGGGAGAGAGAGACTTACCTGGGGAGAGAGAGAGACTTACCTAGGGAGAGAGATACGTACCTGGGGAGAGAGAGAGACTTACCTGGGGAGAGAGAGAGACTTACCTGGGGAGAGAGAGACTTACCTGGGGAGAGAGAGACGTACCTGGGAGAGAGAGACTTACCTGGGGAGAGAGAGACTTACCTGGGGAGAGAGAGAGACGTACCTGGAGAGAGAGAGACTTACCTGGGGAGAGAGAGACTTACCTGGGGAGAGAGAGAGACTTACCTGGGGAGAGAGAGACTTACCTGGGGAGAGAGAGACTTACCTGGGGAGAGAGAGACTTACCTGGGGAGAGAGAGACTTACCTGGGGAGAGAGAGAGACTCACCTGGGGAGAGGGGGGATGATTCAGGCTGACTAATTTATTTAATACGAAGGTGACCCACGGTACGGGGGTAAGCAGCTCCTTCCCTCCTTCCCTCCTTCCCTCCCTCCCTCGTCCTCCCCCCATCTTCCCTCCCCTTCCTTCTCCCTCGAACTCCCCATCCCTCTTCCCTTCATCTTCCCTTCCGCTTTCCCCTCTCCTCCCTCTGTATTCCCTTTTCTCCTCTCCCTTGCCTGTCCTCCTTAGAGTGTGTGTGTGTGTGTGTGTGTGTGTGTGTGTGTGTGTGTGTGTGTGTGTGTGTGTGTGTGTGAACTCTTCCATAAAATTTTCCTTCCCATCCCTCTTTTAATTTGTTTAGAAACGAGCAAACTTGATGCTCGTCCAGACGGTGTGGGGAGGGGAGGGGAGGGGAGGGGAGGGGAGGTGGAGGGGGGGGGGTGAGAAAGGGGGAGAGAGAAGGAAGGTAGTAGATGAGAGGAGGCATAAAAGAAGGAAAAAGTAAAGGGAGGAATATGGAACGGTGAGACAGGAAAGGAATCTGGGGTTGGAAGGAGTAGGGAGGAAGAGGGTGGGGAGGGTAAGGTATAAGGGGAGAGGAGACTCTCCCCTCACACGATATCTACCTAATTTGGCCTTTGTGAAGGTTTAATAAATCGGTAAATTGGGGTAATGTGTTTTATATAGGGAGGGAGGAAGAGAAAGAAAAGGGAAGGGGAAAGGGGAAGGGAAGGAAGAGTGCGAAAATAAGAGAAGGTAAAGGATAAGGGAGAAATTGACGGAAGGGGGGAGGAAGAATGGGAAGGAGGTAAAGGAAAGGGAGAAGGATTGGGAGGAAGAAGGAAAGAGGTGAAAAGAAGAAGTGGAAGGGAGAGGAAGAAACGGGGAGAGGAGAGGAGAGGAGGAAGACCTTAGTTGTTGAAGCACAGTAATACATTATAACATCAACATCAAGACCTTAGTTGTTGAAGCACAGTAATACATTATAACATCAACAATAATATCTATCCCTTACATTATTGTTATATGAAATATTTATCATTAAAAACAAACATTAATATCAATAGATAAAATAAAACCCCGCTCACCTGGTACGATGTCCTCCGTAAGCTTCCTGACCTCTCGTAGGTCTACGGGAAAGGGTCGCGGAAAGGGGACGTGATTGCTGCCCGTATCATCATTGGGTATGGCTTTGCTTGGGAGACTGGTATCCCCACATCCCCTGAGCAACGCTCTTGTGCATTATGCAGAAGACCCGACAGCAGCACCCTTATCCACTACCTCCTAAGATGTCCCCACACACAACGCTTCCGTGACGCCTGCTGGACCACGACCCCCTGACGGAGACACGATGATCCTCCCCATACTGGCCAGATATTATGTAAATAACATTGATTATGTGTTAAAGGAATATCCTTCCTTCCTTAGGCTTTAGTAAGCCCCTTTATAATATTTATACTGTATATACTTGTCACACTTGCCAGATGATTCTGGTGTCATTGTATAGGAGTACCTAGTGACGGCACTAGGATCCCGCTTCCTCTATCAAGGAATACACAATTGAAATTGAAAATTGAAATAGATAAAATAATATTGGATATAATTAATTTTATTTCCCCCTAATGGCCGGGGTTACAAAGTATACAAAAATTACATTAAACTCGACAATCCCTAAATACTCGCCTTGCTTCACACCAAATCACAATGTTTGTAAACAGCGTAAAGACTTTTGATGATTTTTTTTTCAGACATGAGAACAAATTTCACTCGTTGTTGGTCTTCTGACGGATTAAGTTAATAAACTGTATGAGGATATTTTAGTCATTCTCAAAGGTACCTGCCTACTTACCTACCTGCCTGCCTGCCTGCCTGCCTGCCTGCCTACCTACCTACCTACCTGCTGTTTACACTCAGATATACGCACCGAGTAACACTGCAAGAGTCACAAGCGCGGGAGGAAAGAATGGTGTCTGAGAGTCTCTAACAGGATTACCGACGACGGGTATTGGATTCTATTCTAACTTTAACACTATTAACCCTCTTTACCTTCAAAGTTACCTACCAGAATGGCTAGCCTCCACCCGTGCTCCTAGCGGCCGTTCATTCGTTTCCATTTTTACCCTTCGCCCCCTCCTCCTCCCTTCCCCCACCCCCGCCCCAACCACACTTCCCGTTCGCCCCCCCTCGCCCCCTCCCCTTCCCCCACCGCCTCCCCAGCCACACTTCCCGTTCGCCCCCCCCTCGCCCCCTCCTCCACCCCGTTGGGTTATAAGGTTAGGGAAGTACTTAGGCTGAGTTTAGAACACATCTTGAAGCAGGAGATTCTCTATTGTGTTGATAGTTTATGTCACGTGTTACCTTACTCCGCCAAAGTTTCTCGTGGCGAAGGAGGCTGGAGGCCGAAGCAGAGGAGGAGGAGGAGGAGGAAGAGAAACAGGCCAATGAGGAGAGGTAGGAGGAGTAGGAGGAGGTATATGCCAGTGGGGTGAAGGGATGTGGTAGGAGGAGGAGAAGGAGAATAATGCCATACAGTATTTACGAACTAGTTTTCCTCGCGTAGTTTATTTCTTTTATTAGTTTCTCTCTTTGCATCCCTCAGGTTACCTCCTCTGACGCCTCATCTCTCTCTTAACTTCTCATTACTTCTTTCTCAGACACATTCACTTCTCCCAACATGACACACATCCATTCTCAAGAAGACTCATTTCCCCGTCCCCTTTCCTTATTTTGGGTATATTTACTTCTATTCACACTCACTTATTAACCTTTTTCTTTCTACATTATCTTCCAAACTTCATTCACAAATATTTACATCTTTTCCTCTCTGAGTCATCTATCAAACCAGGGTCATTTATAAACACTAGCTGACTCACCTCCCAAATGCACCCTTCGGCTTTATTAAACTTGCACCCCTGCCTCCCTGCTTCCCTCCCCCTGCCTGCCTCTCTCTTTCTGTCTGCCTCCCTCTCTGTCGCTCCCCTCCCTCCCTGTCTGCCTCCGTCTCTCCCTGCCGGCCTCCCTGCCACACCCCCTTCCTCCCTGCCCCCTTCCTTCCCTACCTGCCTGCCACTCCTGTATTCACCTGTCGTACTGTTTAAACATTGAACAGCCCGGGCGACAGTACACATCCTTGCTGTAGCCTCTCTGTAAAGTCTAAAATCGATTTCTCTCGTAAAATTTTGATCTTGTCGGACTGTCCGGAATGACTGAGTTAACCTCTGACCTCCGAGTTAATCCCAGACTACTGAGTTAACCCCAAACCAATGAGTTAACCCCAGGCCAGTGAGTTAACCCTAGATTGTGTGGTGTTTATATAATGCGAACGAGTCGAGCGAGTGAACCACTGTATGGTGTGAATGAGCGTGTGTACGAGTGCTGTCCTCTAGTGGCGTGAGTGACGTGTGCGTGAGTGCTGCCTCCTAGCGGTGTGAATGAAGTTGGAAGTCTGAGTAGTTAGATGACATAGCTCGAGGCTTCGTGATCATGTGAGACAGATTGTTTCCAGCTACATCACTGTACAGACCTCTCCCAGTAAACTGCATCTGTGAAGACTGTGTTTCATTGAGCCGTCAGGAACCAAGTAGAAATTGAACACAGACCAGTGAGTTAACCCCAGAGCAGTGAGTTAACCCTAGAACAGTGAGTTAACCCTAGAACAGTGAGTTAACCCTAGAACAGTGAGTTAACCCCAGAACAGTGAGTTAACCCTAGAACAGTGAGTTAACCCTAGAACAGTGAGTTAACCCTAGAACAGTGAGTTAACCCCAGAACAGTGAGTTAACCCCAGAACAGTGAGTTAACCCTAGAACAGTGAGTTAACCCCAGAACAGTGAGTTAACCCTAGAACAGTGAGTTAACCCCAGAACAGTGAGTTAACCCCAGAACAGTGAGTTAACCCCAGACCAGTGAGTTAACCCCAGAACAGTGAGTTAACCCTAGAACAGTGAGTTAACCCCAGAACAGTGAGTTAACCCCAGAACAGTGAGTTAACCCCAGAACAGTGAGTTAACCCCAGAACAGTGAATTAACCCCAGAACAGTGAATTAACCCCAGAACAGTGAGTTAACCCCAGAACAGTGAGTTAACCCCAGAACAGTGAATTAACCCCAGAACAGTGAATTAACCCCAGAACAGTGAGTTAACCCCCAGAACAGTGAGTTAACCCCCAGACCTCAGACACTGTGTTTAAACTACCACAATATTTCCTAGTCTTTACACCAGGTGAGTCTATTTAACATCTGGTGAAGTGTTTTAACTGTCTCGCTGCACCTGGGGAGAGAAATGACCTCTCCGTGACCCCTAATTGACCCATGAGTTAACCACCAAACTAGATATATATCCCTTAACGATGTGTATATTTCATGGGGGTATTTAGCGTGACGTGTCCTTGTGTGGGGGTGGTGGGAGGGGAGGGGAGGTTGGAAGGGGTACAAAGGTTCTCTTTTTAACTAAGATAAGACTAGTATTTATTTTCCGTTGTTATGTAGTTAAATAAATAATGTAAAGACCACCTGAAAATTAGACACCCATAATTTATTTCACGTGATGATTGAAACACACCCAACCCAACCCAACCCAACCCAGCCCAACCCAACCCAGCCCAACCCAACCCAACCCAGCCCAACCCAACCCAACCCAACCCAACCCAGCCCAGCCAGCCCAGCCCAGCCCAGCCCAGCCAGCCCAGCCCAACCCAACCCAACCCAACCCAACCCAGCCCAACCCAACCCAACCCAACCCAGCCCAGCCCAACCGAGCCCAGCCCAACCCAGCCCAGCCCAACCCAACCCAACCCAACCCAGCCCAGCCCAACCCAACCCAGCCCAGCCCAACCCAACCCAACCCAACCCAACCCAGCCCAACCCAACCCAGCCCAGCCCAACCCAGCCCAGCCCAACCCAACCCAGCCCAACCCAACCCAACCCAGCCCAGCCCAACCCAGCCCAGCCCAACCGAGCCCAACCCAACCCAACCCAGCCCAGCCAGCCCCAGGTAGCGTTTAGGTGTTTAATCATTTAATCATCAGGTGATATAAACCATGGGGGTGGGGGGGGGAGGGGGGATGGGGGGAGGGGGGATTATAGTGGACCGAAATCTGAATCTTGTATAAAAATCCCCATTTGGTTTTGGCTGCGGCGGGAACCTTCTCCATAAAACAGTTTAAAACACAAAACGAAATAAAACCAGGTTAAACTCCTATAGCTGTGTTGTTGTTGGTGTTTGTTAATTTGTTGTGTTTGTTTGTATGGAATTCTTTTCGAGTTACGTAATAGTGAAACAAACAAAAGACCAAAATGAAAAAAAAATATGTTGAGTACAATTTGTCGTTGGGGTCAAGTCACTCTTTTCATCTATCCTTCCCCCCTCTCTCTCTCTTCCCCTCTATCCCCCCTCCTTCACCACCCCCTCCTACCCCCACAACCACCTACCCCTTCCTACACTACCACACCCCCCTCCAAACCCCCCCACACAAACTCCCCCCACCAATGCGACCCCCTAAAACCACCCCTACGACCCCCTAAAACCACCCCTACGACCCCCTAAAACCACCCCTACGACCCCCTAAAACCACCCCTACGACCCCCTAAAACCACCCCTACGACCCCCTAAAACCACCACCTACGACCCCCTAAAACCACCCCTACGACCCCCTAAAATCACC
Source organism: Homarus gammarus (assembly GCA_958450375.1). Taxonomy (NCBI): domain Eukaryota; kingdom Metazoa; phylum Arthropoda; class Malacostraca; order Decapoda; family Nephropidae; genus Homarus; species Homarus gammarus. The sequence goes on from CAUDMG010002108.1 coordinate 316,971, forward strand.
ACCACGACCCCCTAAAACCACCACCTACGACCCCCTAAAACCACCACCACCAACAACAATAAATCGACCACGGAACTGTACGTGAATTATTAATATTTACTTATTTTTTTTTTTACAATTATATACTGTCCTCTGTGAGTATTTGTGTGTATCTACCTAACTACCTAATCACCTGGAGTGCTTTTGTGCCACGAGCAATTAACTTTATGAGTAAAATGTCAACGCGTGAGTCATTTTTTTTTGGTGTGACGAGAGAACAGATACTTGAACACCATATAATATTTAGGTGGACATTGTGTTATATACTGAACTGTAATTTACATGTTGTATTGTGTAGCATTATGTTGCTGGGTTGTTTGTTGTAGTTTTGTTGATGTTATTACTTTACAACTGTGATTATTATTATTATTATTATTATTTTATTATTATTATTATTATTAAGTCAAAGTTACTGTAGCGTTTATTACTACATTAGGTTAATAAGTTTCCTCTGTAGAGACCCGAGCAGCCTTGTGGCAGCTTTGATGCCTTATGTTACAGCCGAGAAATTAACCCTTCATTATTGTAGGTGTCTTAGCCAGGTGTCTTAGTCAGGTGTCTTAGTCAGGTGTCTTAGCCAGATGTCTATTAAAATATGACATTACATCTACGTCCACCATGTCTCTCTTCTTGAGCTAAATCATTTTGTCTCTCTATCTCTTCCGGAAAATCTTAAATATGTTTATGTCGTTCAAGTTTTACATTACAACTTAAATCGTCTCACAGCGTCGAGTTTATGTCGTAACTCCATGAAAATAGTAACATAAATTTAGCTTCTGGTGTAAACTCGTAAGTAAGGTACAGTGAAACCTCTTATTAAGGGACTGTGTGTGTGTGTGATGAAAGTTCCTTATATCGAGGATCCGCTATATGGAGGCTTTACTGTAGTCCCGTAGGCTGGTGATGGCATGAGTGTTTAGGGTGATAAAACGTGGCAGTAATATTTGTTTTGGCAGCAAGCACTTAGTGTTGAGTCAAACGGCAACAGCAGGTTGGTGGCGTGGGTGAAGCTCAGGTCACACACACACACAGCAAGTAAACTGTAACTATTATACGAGAGTTGGTACACCGTCCAATACCTTCTTCCTTCCCTCAGTGTGAAAATGAAGTGGAACAGAAAACGAGAATCATAGGGCTGTCAATATTTGGTGTTGACAGTGAAGGGGGAGACTAAAATAAACGTGAGATGTTGTAGGAGTGATATAGGTTGTACTCACCAGCTGCCTGTATGTCGTGATGTAAAACGTAACCTCCCACTCCTATGGTTTTATCTCTGGAAGAAAACTCCCACACGTAAATAATTGCATTGAAATCTGTGAAAGTACGACTATAAAATGAAGGTTAGGTTAGGTTAGGTTAGGTTAAGTTCTGTGTCTTGTTATAGATGTGAAAACAAAATATTAACACAGAGTCATAGTAACATTAGTCTTTTAGTTCATCTCATAAACACAGGGACATGTCACAAGTGCCGACGTGTGCTGTGGTGTCTCTTGTCTTGGCCCTTCACCTCCCGGAAACAACGGCAGTACGGTACACAACACCTCGCCCACGGCACTGGCGTTAAGGGATAACTTAACCATTCACCGAACATTTGGTATTCTGTCGCAGCTTTGTTCGCTCGTGTGTGTCTGCAGTGTTGAGGATTTAAAGGCCGGGTTACTGTTAATGGCCAGACAATTTCATCGTATTTAGCGAGGCTCCTGCTGTTTCCTGCCTCCGGTGTTGTGTTGCAAGAGGAAGGCGCCCTCCTGCCTCTACTCCCACAGAAGGGGCGGCGGACCTTTTGGGTATAAATTCAACTACGTGAAATGCGCTAAAACCTAACCTAACCTAACCCCTCCAGATAGCCTTAGGGTGTTTAATCACCAGGAAAAATAAACCGTGGGGACACTAATTTTCTCGTGATCCGCCAATTGGTTTTAAAATGAGAACCGGACAAGGGTATTTGATGCGTAGATTAACTTGGCTGTCGGTGAAATACAAGCGAAAAATCGTAACAGTGTCCGTGGAATAATGAACACTGGCAGTAAATTCCTTGGCATCGACTTCAGATAAACTAGAGCCTGTGAGATCTGACGAAGGTGGTGCTTAAAAGTGTTTTGCCAGGTGACCCCCCGAAGCTTGCCTGCAGGTGTGTCTGGATGATATTATTGTTTGCACAGACAGTGATGACAATGGGTTAGGTTAGGTTTGGTTACCAGGTCATCACCCCTCAGGTCATCGCCCCTCAGGTCATCACCCCTCAGGTCATCACCCCTCAGGTCATCACCCGTCAGGCCATTATCCCAGGTCATCAGTCCTCAGGTCATCACCCCTCAGGTCATCACCCGTCAGGTCATTACCCCAGGTCATCAGTCCTCAGGTCATCACCCCTCAGGTCATCACCCGTCAGGCCATTATCCCAGGTCATCACCCCTCAGGTCGTCACCCCTCAGGTCATCACCCCTCAGGTCATCACCCCACAGGTCATCACCCGTCAGGTCCCCCGCCAAGCTGAGTTCATTTACACAATTCTCGCAAAAAAAAAGACAAAAAAATTTTACTTGAAATTTTCTGGGAAACATTAAATCTGTCTTTTATTTTTCCTCAGTTACCAGAAATCTTTTGTTTTTGACGTTGTTATTGTTTTTGTTGGTGTTTTTGCTGTTGTTTTTGTTACTGTTTTATTGTTATTGTTTTTGTTATTTTGTTACTGTTTTTGTTCCTGTTTTTCTTGGTGTTTTATTATTGTTACTGTTTTTGTTGCTGTTTTATTGTTATTGTTTTTGTTTTTTGTTCCTGTTTTTCTTGTTGGTTTTATTATTGCTACTGTTTTTGTTACTGTTTTTTTTTTACTGTTTTTGTTGTCATTGTTGTTGTTGCAAATTCCTTGAACATAGACTCTTGTTCTCCTCGGTGTAGTGGCAGGACGTGCAGTACTGGGTGGTGTCCTGTGTTGTGTAATGGTCAGCATGCTCGCCTCGCAAGTGAGTGGACCCGGGTTCGATCCCCGGGCAGTAATTGGGAACCTGGATGTTAATCGATTTGCTGATCGTGTTCCGGGGTAATGGTTAGCCAGTGCAGTTGGTGAGTTGTCCGGTCTTCTCGGACTATAACTTGACACTGGGTCATGCAGCTCGTTAACTCAGGGTGTGGTTGTAGTGTTGGCGACAGCTTCTACATCTTAAACACTGGGTCATGCAGCTCGTTAACTCAGGGTGTGGTTGTAGTGTTGGCGACAGCTTCTACACCTTAAACACTGGGTCATGCAGCTCGTTAACTCAGGGTGTGGTTGTAGTGTTGGCGACAGCTTCTACACTTAAACACTGGGTCATGCAGCTCGTTAACTCAGGGTGTGGTTGTAGTGTTGGCGACAGCTTCTACATCTTAAACACTGGGTCATGCAGCTCGTTAACTCAGGGTGTGGTTGTAGTGTTGGCGACAGCTTCTACACCTTAAACACTGGGTCATGCAGCTCGTTAACTCAGGGTGTGGTTGTAGTGTTGGCGACAGCTTCTACACCTTAAACACTGGGTCATGCAGCTCGTTAACTCAGGGTGTGGTTGTAGTGTTGGCGACAGCTTCTACACCTTAAACACTGGGTCATGCAGCTCGTTAACTCAGGGTGTGGTTGTAGTGTTGGCGACAGCTTCTACACCTTAAACACTGGGTCATGCAGCTCGTTAACTCAGGGTGTGGTTGTAGTGTTGGCGACAGCTTCTACACCTTAAACACTGGGTCATGCAGTTCGTTAACTCAGGGTGTGGTTGTAGTGTTGGCGACAGCATCTACACCTTAAACAAATTCATGCCTAAGTGGCCCTGAGGCCGGCCATCCTCGTTACATGAGAGGCAACCATTATAATATTATGTTTGTTTGTTTGTGTATGAATGTATGCTTATATGTGTGTGTGTGTGGGAGGGGGGGGGGGGAGATTACCTGAGCTGCCTCCAGTGAGAAACTGTTGTGGGTGTTGGCAGGTGTCTACCCCCTCCCTCCCTCCTCTTTATTCATCCACTCTCATTCCCTACATAACTGTTTCCCTTTTTACTACCTCCCGCCCTTTCTTCACCTCTTTTTCCCTCCCGCCTTTTAATTCCCTTCCTCCCTCTATCTCTTTTTCCCTTCTCCCTCCCTCCCTCCCTCCTTCCCGGGGCCGTGAAGGAGGGGAGAGTAACGCGTGACTTACTGCCATCGTATCTCAGCTCAACACCTGTTACGGAGGAAGGTGCCAAGTGTGTGTGTGTGTGTGTGTGTGTGTGTGTGTGTTCCCCTTAGTCGAGGTGTGGAAGGGTGTTGAAGTGTATATATTGTGTAGGTGTATGGCCAACGTAAACACCCTGAGTTAGGTAGGTGTAGCGGGGTTTGTTTATAGGCGTATTATTAGAAGTTGACAGGTGGTGTAAAGGTGTAACTAGTGAAGATAAATATAGTGTATTACTCAGTTTGGAGACATCACCTGAAGATTAGTCACCCAGCTTATTTCAACATATGATTAACCTAACTTGACTTAAACTAACCTAACCTAACTTAAACTCACAGATCGTCAAGTCTGTGTGATGTAATTTCGATGTTAATAATATGTGTTTATAGTTGATGTACTCGTAATGTTGTAGAATATAACGAAGTGGAAGTTACGTCATATTAAATCATGTTATATCCTGTAGGTTTATATCCTGTCGTTTTATATCATGTCGAGCTATGTTATGAAGTATTCTGTCATGTTTCTCTCAACAACATGAGTAGTGAGGGCGATGAGGTATGATGAACACTGTACACAAAACATTAGTACACTTAGAGAGAGAGAGAGAGAGAGAGAGAGAGAGAGAGAGAGAGAGAGAGAGAGAGAGAGAGAGAGACCCTATCTTTACCCCTCCCCTCCCCCCGTACCCCCTCCCCTCCCCTCCTACCCCCACATCCTCCCCCCTACCCCCTCCCCTCCCCCCGTACCCCCTCCCTTCCCCCCGTACCCCCTCCCCTCCCCCCTACCCCCCATCCTCCGCCATCCCTAAAAAAAAAAACATTTCCTCGTCGGATTTCGAAGGACCTCAGTATAGCAGCGACAGGTGGAAGAGGAGGAGGAGGAAGAAGAGGAGGAGGAGGAGGAGGAGGAGGAGGAAGAGCGGCGACAGGTGTAAGGAAGATGCTCCAAGGTGAAGCCGAATATGGCACCTGGGCACTAATTGGCTCGTTCTGGGGATCATATTGGCAGGTGCTTAACACAGACGAGGTACCATTAAGTCCTGAACAGTGGCACTCTGATGGGGCAGTTAGTGAAGAGTGTGTCTCAGATATTAACTGAAAGGAAGAGAGAATTGGGTTTGTTCTTTTCCCGTTGCATTAGGTTAGGTTAAGTTGGGTTGGGCTGGATTAAGTGGTTGGGCCGGGTTTGATTAAGTGGTTGGGCCGGGTTTGATTAAGTGGTTGGGCCGGGTTTGATTAAGTGGTTTGTTTAGATAAGAACATAAGAACATATGAATGGAGGAAACTGCAGCTGCCTATTAGCCCATACTGGACAATCCCGTTTACACCCAACCCCTATTGCTCATATATCCATCCAACCTACTGTATGTTTGAAGCTATCCAGAGCATTCGAGTTAATGGTGATATTTGGTAACTTGTTCCACTCATCCACTACTCAATTTCCAAACCAATATTTACCTATTTCACGCCTAAATCTAAATTTGTCTAATTTAAAACGATTGTTACGAGTTCGCTCCTGGTTGGGTAGTTTGAGTACCTTTGTAATGGGCTGGGTTTGTATTGTTAGCCATTTCATATTATAAATATGAGTAACTGTATACATACGTTTTCCTTATTATTTATTTATAGGGGTCAGGTCTTGAGCATTATGTTCTTTGGTCATACTCAGATACTTTTATAGCGGCGCCATCGTGTGGGTAGTGTCTTGAGGTCAGGTCATCAGAGACACCTCACCTGACAGCGTGATTAGAGTCAACCTGGTGCTGCCGTACACAGTAGAGTTATCAACGCCGATACTTCAGGTCTCCAGACTTACATCACTAACACACACACACACACACACACACACATATTGTCACACAACCTACACTCACCCATCCAGCCACCCACTCCCACCAACCTCCCAACACGCCCCCTCCTCACACGCCCCCTCCTCACACGCCCCCCTCCCCACACGCCCCCCTCCCCACACGCCCCCCTCCCCACACGCCCCCTCCCCACACGCCCCCTCCCCACACGCCCCCTCCCCACACGCCCCCTCCCCACACGCTCCCCTCCCCACACGCCCCCCTCCCCACACGCCTCCCTCCCCACACGCCCCCCTCCCCACACGCCCCCCTCCCCCTCCCCACACGCCCCCCACCCCCCTCCCCACACGCCCCCTCCCCACACGCCCCCTCCCCACACGCCCCCTCCCCACACGCCCCCTCCCACACGCCCCCCTCCCACACGCCCCCTTCCCACACGCCCCCCTCCCCACACGCCCCCTCCCCACACGCCCCCCTCCCCACACGCCCCCCTCCCCCACACGCCCCCCTCCCCACCGCCCCCTCCCCACACGCCCCCTCCCCACACGCCCCCCCACCCCCCTCCCCACACGCCCCCTCCCCACACGCCCCCCTCCCCACATGCCCCCCTCCCCACACGCCCCCCTCCCCACACGCTCCCCTCCCCACACGCCCCCTCCCCACACGCCCCCTCCCCACACTCCCCCTCCCCACATGCAAATCCTTTACATTCCCGAGTCCGCTCAGTTCGTGTTAATGTCGTGGTCCGCTGGCGATGTTTGGTGACAGTTGTAGCGAGGATGGTGGTTGGGGGGGGGGGGTGAGGGGGAGGGAGGGAATGAGTGAGGGGTAGAAGGGAGGGGATGAGTTTGAGAGTAATGGAAGGGTAAGGTGGGGTGAGGAACATGGAAAAGGACAGGAAGGCGAGAGGGAGTAGGTAAAGTAGGAGAGCTGAGAAGGTGAGACAAAGTAGAGAGGAGATAGAAGGAATGGGAGGAGATGGGAGATGGTGAAAGGGTGAGGAACAGATGGGAGGGTGAGAGAGCGAGAATAATTATGGAGATAAGAATTAGAAAAAGGAAGAGAGAGAGAGAGAGAGAGTCCATGGAGATTTCTCTTACGTATAAAGGAATAAGAAAATAAATAATCGACACTCTTCGTCTTTTATCTCTTCGCTTCTCGTTATTCCTTCGTTTATCATACAGGGCTGACGTTTGTTGTTCTTGGCACCATTCCTAGGCACTATTCCTTGGGGGAGGTTGAGGAGAAAATAGCTCTTACGGTTTGACCTCATCTGACGGTGCCAAACTTGCCCTCTTCCTCTCTCATCCCCCCGTGAGGTGACTGTGCCAACTTGATCCCCCTGACCTGACTGTGCCTTCTGGATTCGCTGACCTGACTTTACCGATTTGACCTTTTGAGTTAAAACTGTATTAATTGGCTCTATGACCTGATTTATTCATACTTGACCTACTGAGTTGACTGTACCAAATGATTCTCTAAACTGACCTGACCTACACAATACTAATTTGTTGAACTGACTTGACTTATACTAACCTGATCTGTGATTTGACTTTTGACCTGCCCTGAGGGTGCCAACCGGACTTTCTGATCTTATCTAACTGACTGTGTCAACTTGATCCTCTGAACTGACCCCACTGACATGACCCCCACTCATATGATCCCCACTAACATGACCCCTGAGATTACCCCACTGACATGACCCCTGACATAACCTCACTGACATGACCCCACTGACATGACCCCACTGACATGACCCCACTGACATGACCTCTCTCACATGACACCTCTAACATGACCACACTAACATGACCACACTGACATGACCCCTGACATAACCCCACTGACATGACCCCACTAACATGACCACACTAGCATGACCCCACTAACATGACCTCTCTCACATGACCACACTAACATGACCCCACTAACATGATCCCCCCTCTGCCATGACCCACCTAATAACCCTCTCTCACGCTCCCCAGACACTGACATGACACCCCCGACAGCCTGGACCGTCACTATCAATAAGTTCTTCCTGTTTATCTTGGGAAAATACAGAAAGAGGCAACTCAGTGTTTAATATAATCTCTCTCTCTCTCTCTCTCCCTCTCTCTCTCTCTCCAATATTTATTCCTTGTTCCCGTTTTCTTTACGTAGACAGAGCGGTAGGAAGATGGATAATGTTGTTGAATGGGACAGAGAGACAGACAGTGTTTTTCTTACCACACATCACCCCCTTTTACCTGTACTAGTCTGTGGCAGGTATGATAATGAAGACTCCCCCCCCCTCCCCTCCCACTGAGTCAACACAAAGACCTACCTGGCAACATCTCTAGTATGTAACCTGGAATGATATGTGACTTTAGTGTAACAGGGAATTAATTTACTCAATACGTTGGTTTATGTAGGTGTCTGTTTGGAGGTTTTATTTGTAAGTTAAACCTCTGATGTTTTCTTTCTTGTAGTAAGAATAAATTGTTTTTTTTTTTTTTTTTTGGATGGAATTTTTTGAGGGAGGCGTTTGATGAAATATGCTAGCCTGTAGGTAGGTCAATATAGCTACAGGTTGAGGTAGGTGTTAGCAGCAGGTTCATCAGAGGTGGGTGGGGGGGGGTGGTGGAGGTAGTGATGGTGATAGTGGTGGAGGTGGTGTTGGTGATAGTGGTGGAGATGGTGGTGATGATGATGATGATAGTGGTAGTGTTAGTTGTGATAATGATGATGGTAGCGGTGGTGACGATGGTGGTAGGGGTGATAGTGGTAGTAGTGGTAGTGTTAGTGTTGATAATGATGGTGGTGGTGGAGATGGTGGTGGTGATGATGATGATAATAGTGGTGGTGTTAGTTGTGATAATGATGGTGGTAGCGGTGGTGACGATGGTGGTAGTGGTGATAGTGGTAGTAGTGGTAGTGTTAGTTGTGATAATGATGGTGGTAGCGGTGGTGACGATGGTGGTAGTGGTGATAGTGGTAGTAGTGGTGGTGTTAGTTGTGATAATGATGGTGGGAGCGGTGGTGACGATGGTGGTAGTGGTGATAGTAGAAAGATCTAAACTATCACCAACAACAGCACATGTATCTCCCTCACCCTCCCTCATCCTCCCTGACCTCCCTGACCTTCCTGACCTCCCCACCTCCCTCACTCAACGGCGTTCTTCCAACAATCCTACATTGACATTAACACCTTACTACCCTCCCCCAGCCCTCCCCCAGCCCTCCCCTCCCCTCCCCTCCCCTCCCCCCGGCTCCTCACCCCTAAGGAATCTATATTAAAACACGAAGACACAAAAGTTCATCGCGAATAAAAAAAAAAAAAAAACAAAAAAAAAAATTCAAAGCGAACTCGGAGGAAGCCGGTCATAGAAAACGGAGAATTTACACAACACACCCGGGGTAACTGTGGTAATTATCAACAATGTTCTGCCCTGGGCTAGGTAGGTACCGGAGGGGGCCCTTACTCAATGAATATAGAGTGTGTTTCTATGCACGGTATCAGTCTTTTTTTTTTTTTCTGACCCCAATACTCTTACTGAAGGTACGTGTGGGTGTGGGTGTGTGGGTGGGTGGGTGGGTGGGTGGGTTGGCGTGTGGGTGGGTGAACGAGGGTTGAGAGGTTGCAGAAAGAGGAAAAGAAGGAAAGGAAGATGAAAGGATAGAAGAAAGGCGATGGGAGTGAAGGGAAAGGTTAAAGAAGTTGAGAGAGGCAAGGAGAATGACAACACGGGAATAGGGAAATATGAGAGAGAGAGAGAGAGAGAGAGAGAGAGAGAGAGAGAGAGAGAGAGAGAGAGAGAGATCTAAGAACAAGGTTAAAATCTCATTATATGGCTGTCACCACCCAGTCCCCTCCCTGACACACACACACACACACACACACACACACACACATACAGGAAAAAGTACTGCCGTCTCCCATAATTCGTTAACTTCAGCCTGTGAATTAATTATCAGCTCGACCTAGAGTAGAGAGGGAGTAATGAAGGAAGGGAGGATGAAGGAGGGAAGGAAAGAAGAGGAGGGGGGAAAAGGGAGAGACAGGGAGAGGGGGAGAATGTAAGGGGGGAAGAAGGGAGAGAGGGGGAAAGGATAAGAGAGGAGGGAGGGAAAAAAGGAATGCAAGAAGGAATAATGAAAGGAGGAAATTATTATCCCTTCTCCTACTCTCACCTTCTCAGCCTTAATAAAAATAAAAAAAACGAAAAATTTGGAAAAAATTTTTTTTTAATGTGTGTTTTTCCTCCCACGTAGATGAAAGATAATATAAGTCTCTCTTTAAGTTTTCGTTCAGCCTTTTTCATTTTACTTCGTTTATGATGATGAGTGGTATGCTCCCCATCACGGTGGTAGAGGCCGAGTGCATTTTTGATGCCATTTTGTGATTTTTTTTTCTTCACGATATCAAAATTTTATCGTCATTCCTCCATATATATTTCTCCCTCCCTTTATTCCTCCCTCCCTTCCTTCTTTTCTCTCTCCCTTCCTTCTTTTCTCTCTCCCT
>CAUDMG010002108.1:332500-350000 GCA_958450375.1 Homarus gammarus
GCATTATATAAGCTTTTATAATAATACTTAAGCTATAAACAACTAACTTGACTATTGTTTTCTCTACACTGTTTGCCATCGTAAACTATTAATAACTCTTGTTTTGTTTTTAGTTCAAACACCAAAATAACTCCTGAAAACTTGACGACGAATGTTTCACTTTTTAACTCACTAAATTCCAGAGAGTCAACGTAGACTACATAACACTACAAATAACCTACACACGTGAAAAATTGCGACAAAGCTTAACAGTCTCTCGGTAAAGTCAACAGACAGTGAAGGTCGAGTGGCGTGGATTTGCTCACCGTGTGCTTCTGGAGGATGTGAACAAGGGGGTTTGTTGACATGTTCAGTTGGAAGGGAGGGGAAGGAGAGGGAGGGTGAGGGAGAGGGAGAGGGGTGGGTAGGTGAGGGAGGGGGAGGATATGAGAGAGGGAAGTGAGGAATGGAGAGGGAAGGAAGTGAGGTAAGAAGGAAGGATTTTGAGGTATAACAGGAAAGAAAGAAAAAGAGAGGGGAGGTAGAGAGGAAGAGAGGGGAGGTAGAAGGAAGAGAGGGGAGGTAGAGAGGAAGAGAGGGGAGGTAGAGAGGAAGAGAGGGGAGGAAGAGAGGGGAGGTAGAGAGGAAGAGAGGGGAGGTAGAAGGGAAGAGAGGGGAGGTAGAGGGAAGAGAGGGGAGGTAGAGAGGAAGAGAGGGGAGGTAGAAGGGAAGAGAGGGGAGGTAGAGAGGAAGAGAGGGGAGGTAGAGGGAAGAGAGGGGAGGTAGAGGGAAGAGAGGGGAGGTAGAGAGGAAGAGAGGGGAGGTAGAGAGGAAGAGAGGGGAGGTAGAAGGAAGAGAGGGGAGGTAGAGAGGAAGAGAGGGAAGGTAGAGAGGAAGAGAGGGGAGGTAGAGAGGAAGAGAGGGGAGGTAAAGGGAAGAGAGGGGAGGTAGAGAGGAAGAGAGGGGAGGTAGAGAGGAAGAGAGGGGAGGTAGAGGGAAGAGAGGGGAGGTAGAGAGGAAGAGAGGGGAGGTAGAGAGGAAGAGAGGGGAGGTAGAGGGAAGAGAGGGGAGGTAGAGAGGAAGAGAGGGGAGGTAGAGGAAGAGAGGGGAGGTAGAGAGGAAGAGGGGAGGTAGAGAGGAAGAGAGGGGAGGTAGAGGAAGAGAGGGGAGGTAGAGGGAAGAGAGGGGAGGTAGAGGGAAGAGAGGGGAGGTAGAGGGAAGAGAGGGGAGGTAGAGGGAAGAGAGGGGAGGAAGAGAGGGGAGGTAGAGGGAAGAGAGGGGAGGTAGAGGGAAGAGAGGGGAGGTAGAGGGAAGAGAGGGGAGGTAGAGGGAAGAGAGGGGAGGTAGAGGGAAGAGAGGGGAGGTAGAGGGAAGAGAGGGGAGGTAGAGGGAAGAGAGGGGAGGTAGAGGGAAGAGAGGGGAGGTAGAGGGGAAGAGAGGGGAGGAAGAGAGGGAAGAGAGGGGAGGTAGAGGGAAGAGAGGGGAGGGAGAGGGAAGAGAGGGGAGGTAGAGAGGAAGAGAGGGGAGGTAGAGGGAAGAGAGGGGAGGTAGAGGGAAGAGAGGGGAGGTAGAGGGAAGGTAGAGGGAAGAGAGGGGAGGTAGAGAGGAAGAGAGGGGAGGTAGAGGAAGAGAGGGGAGGTAGAGAGGAAGAGAGGGGAGGTAGAGGGAAGAGAGGGGAGGTAGAGAGGGGAGGTAGAGGGAAGAGAGGGAAGAGAGGGAAGAGAGGGGAGGTAGAGGGAAGAGAGGGGAGGTAGAGAGGAAGAGAGGGGAGGTAGAGGGAAGAGAGGGGAGGTAAGGGAAGAGAGGGGAGGTAGAGGGAAGAGAGGGGAGGTAGAGGAAGAGAGGGGAGGTAGAGAGGAAGAGAGGGGAGGTAGAGGGAAGAGAGGGGAGGTAGAGGGGAGGTAGAGGGGAAGAGAGGGGAGGAAGAGAGGGAAGAGAGGGGAGGTAGAGAGGGAAGAGAGGGAAGGTAGAGGGAAGAGAGAGGGGAGGGATGTACTTTTTCATTACATTACAAAAAATAATACACACGTACTCAGCTCAGTCGCTATTTTGAACTCGTAATCAAAATTTTGTGATGTAATGTTTTCAATTACCAGTTAGATCTCGTTCGTAATTATTAATTTTAGGGGGAAGTAAGGGATCACGTGAAGATTAGCCACCCTAGCTTAATTTCACCTGTTGGTTAGATAGCATGGGATAGCACACTCTAATGTAACCTAACCTGGCCTAATCTAACCTAACCTAACCTGGCCTAACCTAACCTAACCCAACCTAACCTAACCTAACCCAACCCAACTTAACCTAACCTAACCTAATCTAACCTAATCTAACCCACCCTGACCTAGGTTAGATATTACGATTAGACTGATCCACTAATACTGAGGGATAATTTGTATTGGGGTCCGTTAAAATTAGGGGTCCGTTAAGACTGTGGGACTTCCGTTAAGACTGTGTGGGTCCGTTAAGACTGTGTGGGTCCGCTAAGACTGTGACCCCAATAAGAAATAATATGTATAAAAATTGGATCAAAATTCACTTAATAAGTCTTACGTTAAATGTATATAGATGTTCATAGTTATATACATTCTAGTAAGACTCTCTCTCTCTCTCTCTCTCTCTCTCTCTCTCTCTCTCTCTCTCTCTCTCTCTCTCTCTCTCTCTCTCCGTCGTAATGTTTCCCTGGCGACAAAAGAGATGGAGGAGGTGGAGACGATATAGGAAGAGAAGGGGAGCAAAGAGGAGGAGAATAAGGATTAATAGTAGTAGTAGGAAGAGTAGTAGTAGTAGTATTAGTAGAGGAGGGTGCTGAAGGCGGTAAAAAGAGGCGGGTTTTGCGTGGGAAGACAAATCACCCTCCAAGTACGTCCGTATTTAGGGCGCGTGTTTGGTGGATAAGCGTCGTTGTTTACGCCCGGTCCTGAGCTGAGTGGTCGTTGAAATTTAGTTAAAACTCTAAAGAGGCGTTCGGTATAAAGTGTTCGAAATGAGTCGTGGGGAATGGAGTGTGCGGAATAAACTTAGGCTAATTTTTCCGGATTTGGGCCAACTTTTCGTCGAGTCGGGCTATTTTTTTCCCAGGTTTGGGCTATTTTTTTTCCGGATTTGGGCTATTTTTTTTCTAGACTTAATTTATTTTGTCGTCTCCCCAAAAACTAAGAATATTGGGGAGTAAGAGAGAGCTGTTCGAAACTATATACTGTATATGAATAAATGGAAAAATATACATCTATACTTCCATACATACAAAAGTGAAATGAAGCCACGTTAACGTATACATAGTTTGTATACAGAGAACATTATGTATTCTTTACTATATCTCGTCTACTTTCTTCTTCCGTCTCTCTTTCGTTTTCCATTCTCTAATCTTCTTCCCTCCCTTCTTCCCTTCCTTCTTCCCTTCCTCCTTCCCTTCCACTCTACTCCACAGTCACCATAGGTTCATCCACCCTCACACCACCACCCACGCGTCACCATCCACACACCACCACCCACACACCACCACCCGCACACCACCACCCTCACACCACCACCCACACACCACCATCCACACACCACCACCCACACACCACCACCCACACACCACCACCCACACATCACCATCTGTCAGTACTGCGTCTATTAACCATTCAGTCACGCCAATAGCCATCAGCAGTTGTCGCAAAACACGCCGTAAATCGGGTTGATGTCACCCCCTCCCCCCTCCCCCGTCCCACTTCGCCCCCTCCCTCGCCCCACTTCGCCCCCTTCCCTCGCCCCCTCCCCCTTGATTCATCCTTCGCCCCATCTCGCTCCCATCTGATCTCGCCCTCGCCTCACCCCTCTTCCGTCACCCCCCCCCACTTCGCCCCAAACTATCTCCCCCCCGTCTCACCCCCACCTCACCCCCACCCTAGAGACATTTTTTTCAACTATTCTACGCCGTTTATGATTGGGTAGTTGGCTGGTGACATTTTTTTGATTGGTGGACCATATTGCCCCAATGTCACATAACTTAGGGCTATAACACATGCCAGTCGATTATATAGTCAGGTGGAAACATGAATTATAGGGAGCTGTTATGGGAAGCTTTGTAATCTATCAGGGGCACTAATTTCTGGTCCTAACCTAACCTAACCTAACCAAAGAGAGACCCTCAGCTAATGCTTTGAGTAACTTTATCTGTATGTATGTATGTATGTATGTATGTAAAACGAACAACTGACACTAACGAGGCACAGAACCATCCATAAAGGTAGTTCAGTAGCCATAACAACTTTGTATTGGCTGATAGGAACATAAATTACCCCATAACATATAATGACTAGATACCTGACCCTCCACCTGTTGTAATGTATTGTGTTGCATATACGAGGAGGGTGGGTGGGTGGGTGGGTAGGTGGGTGGGAATTGATTCAGTACGTGGGTCTATGTGTGTGCAGGAAACATTAACAAAGTATGTCTATGTTTATGTCACTTTGAGAGAGAGAGAGAGAGAGAGAGAGAGACTATTGTATTTTCGTGATGTGAATTTGTACTGTATCGCTAAGTCATGTTAATTTTTCCCTCGGGTGTGTGTGTGTGTGTGTGTGTTGCTGGGAATACCTGAGCCAATACACCTGAGAGGTAATCAATGGTAAGGTGAACAGGATGATGGAAAGTATTAAGCATAGACTGATAAACAATGTAAGTGGGATATTGTTGATGATGATGATGTGAGAGGAAGAAGATGAGGAGAAGAAGAAGCTGATAGGTAGATAGGAGGATAGGAAGAATTAAGAGGAAATTGATAAAAGATGCAAAGAGTAATGCTGATGATGGTGTAGAAAAGCCGAAAGCAATGATAAAATAATAACAAAGGAATTTATTATTAATTTCAGTCGTTTTATTTAAGAATAATGAAGAAATGTACAAAAAAATTCATAGTTTGGGTGAAATATACAAACACACACACACACACACACACACACACACACACACACACACACACACACACACTTGACCACCATAGGGTAAAAACGTCGCTTTAAATATTTTTTTTTATAATTTGCCAAGCGAGGGAGCTAGTTTATTGGGCACCCCCTTGCATCCTATGTAAGGCGTAGCACAAAAAGGGTTTACAGCGGCCAACAGGGAACCACAGAGTTCATGCTTGCCTGGGGTCACGTGTTTACCTCTCTCCACCTCCCTCTCTCTCTCTCCACCATCTTGTCATTATGTATGTAACTTGCTGACATAACCAATGGCCCTTCAGGCACTCGTGTCTTTAGTGCATGAGTCACGAAGGCAAGCATGAACTCTGCATGCTTCCCCGCTGGGCGCTGTAAACGCTTTTGCGCTTCGCCTTGTACAGGATGCAAGTGGGTGCCCAATAAACTAGCTCCCCGCGGAGTAAATATGAATCTTAAACCATCAACTGTCCCGCTCCCACAAGTGCAGGGATTAATGTTCAATCCACGACTTACACAAAAGTGACAATTTCAATAACAAATGAGAAGTATGGAACAGTGGATATATGAGACACAGACCAGTAGTGCAGACGGCAGACATTGGCTCCCGTGTGACATGGAGACGCCTGTCAATCGTCGGGAACAGCCCACAACAACATCATGTGACAATTGTAGCTAAACACCACGTGCCAGATGACAGCCCGCGCCACGCCTTATCTAATGTGACACGAGACAGTGGACCCTGGACGACAGTGTCAAGTGCTGCCATCACTCACTCGACACACTGGCCCTCTCAGCTGCCTCTGGTCTCCAGCTGCCAGTTAAGGGGTAGACCTGCTGTACCCTCCTCACCATCACACATCTTTGGACGGATCCCCTTCTACATGCAGCTGTACAACACCACAGCTGCATCAGGGCTACAGCACCAGCCCCTCTCCTGTAGTTGCTGTAACTTGTGTGTTCACCCCCGTGTTTCCTCCACTTTTTGGGACTGGAGGCTTTTGTTAATTCACCCACACTTCTCAATGTCATTCTGTTCAGTGATTAGTTTGAGCCTTTGACCGCTGTTTTCTCTCAATAAACCGGTAATGATTTTTTATTACTATTAATATTATTATTGTTATTTATGTATTTATTCATTTATTTATTAATTATTGTTATTATTATTATTAATATAGACAGGCAGCAGTAGAAGTGAGGCCCAATACACACTAGCGAGTCTTAACTAGTTGTCATCAAGACCCACTGACCTCTTATGTATATCTCTCTCTCTCTCTCTCTCTCTCTCTCAGGATGATACTGAGAGAGGGGTGACAACAATAGCGGGTTGAATTTTAAATGATTGTAAAGAGTTTGTCATACGTCCGCCAGCTCCCCCCAGATTACTGCCAGTGATTCCGGCCCAAACTATCGTACAGTAATAAGACCATGATAGTATTGATAGTATTGTAAGACTTATTGTATGTTTCTTATGGTAGTAGATTTATAACTATTACTTGAAGTTGATTTTTTTTTTGGCTATTTTAACACTGAAAAGTTAAGCCAATTATTTAACTTTTAAGGACAGGTTGGTTTAGTATTGTTATTATTATTATTATTATTATTATTGTTATTATTGTTATTATTATTATTATTATTATTATTATTATTATTATTGTTATTATTATTATTATTATTATTATTATTATTATTATTATTGTTATTATTGTTATTATTATTATTATTATTGTTATTATTGTTATTATTGTTATTATTATTATTATTGTTATTATTGTTATTATTATTATTATTATTATTATTGTTATTATTATTATTATTATTATTATTATTATTATTATTATTATTATTATTTTTATTATTATTATTTTTATTATTTTTATTATTTGTTGGTTGTTGTTTTGGGCAGGTTAGGTTAAGTTAGTCTAGGCTACATTAAGTTAGGTTAGGTTGGGTTAGCGATAGGGTGGTTCATCTCCAGGTGATCCCAAATTAGATTCAGCTCGCTAAAGTCACAAGGTAGGGAGTGAGAACCAACGGCTTTGATATTCCTTTAACTGACACCTTGTAATAGAACATTTAATTATATTTTGAAGATGATCGAAAATTAAAACCAATATTTCAATAAAAAAATAAATAAAATCCCAACCATAACGCGTTCTGGGTACAAGATAACCAGAGAGGCGAAATTTTGTGTCGTGAGTTATTTCCTAGAGCCACAACGTGTTCTGGACGGTTTCAAAACACCTAACCTAACCTAACCTCAGTGGTAATTGGACACATAACTAGGAGGTAGCTAATGGTGGGTAATAACTTTTGAGAATATTGATAACACAATCCAACCCATCCCCCCACCAACCACCCAATTTCTTATCTTAGGTCGTTAGCTGATGACTGTGAGATAATTGGGTTGTTAAGAATGAAAAGAAAAAAGTAATTAACTTCATTGCGATAGAATATGTGATGGTCTCTCTCTCTCTCTCTCTCTCTCTCTCTCTCTCTCTCTCTCTCTCTCTCTTCCCTTTCTCCTTCCTCTTCCCTCTCCCCTTCCCCTTCCTCCTCGCCCCCCCTCCTCGCCCCCCTCCTCCTCCTCCCTAACCTCTATACAAGAGTGACCCTTAAAAAACTATTATTCAGAGAGAGAGAGAGAGAGAGAGAGAGAGAGAGAGAGTTCAGCTGATGAGGCGAGCGAGGCAAGGGCGTGGCGAGAAGAGGGTGAAATAGGGCAAAGAAGAAGGCGAGGCGTGGGGTGGCGAAGGGATGAGAACAAAAGCGAGGGCGAGGTGAGGGTGGCGAGGGGAAGGTCAATGGCGAAGGGCGAGGTGAGGGTGGCGAGGGGAAGGTCAATGGCGAAGGGCGAGGTGAGGGTGGCGAGGGGAAGGTCAATGGCGAAGGGCGAGGTGAGGGTGGCGAGAGGCGAGGGGAAGGTCAATGGCGAAGGGCGAGGTGAGGGTGGCGAGAGGCGAGGGGAAGGTCAATGGCGAAGGGCGAGGTAGCCACTTGAGGGCCGTACTGGACAGGATCAACACACGAGGGTTCATTAGGAGGTGTCGCCATCTCTTATCAGGTCGTCAAAGCCCTTCTTGTTGTGAGCCTGTTGGAGGGTTATAGTGACGTAGATGTATGGGAAGGAAGGAAGGAAGGAAGGAAGGAGGGAGGGAGGAAGGAAGGGAGGGAGGGAGGAAGGAAGGAAGAGAGGGAGGGAGGGAGGGAGGGAGGGAGGAAGAGAGGGAGGGAGGGAGGGAGGAAGGAAGGAAGGAAGGAAGGAAGGAAGGGAGAGAGAGAGGGCGGGAGGGAGGGAGGGAGGGCGGGAGGAAGGAAGGAAGGAAGGAAGGAAGGAAGGGAGGGAGGGAGGGAGGAAGGAAGGAAGGAAGGAAGGAAGAGAGGGAGGGAGGGAGGGAGGGAGGGAGGAAGGAAGGAAGGAAGAGAGGGAGGGAGGGAGGGAGGGAGGGAGGAAGGAAGGAAGGGAGAGAGGGAGGAAGGAAGGAAGGAAGGAAGGAAGAGAGGGAGGGAGGGAGGGAGGGAGGGAGGGAGAGAGGGAGGAAGGAAGGAAGGAAGAGAGGGAGGGAGGGAGGGAGGAAGGGAGGGAGGGAGGAAGGAAGGAAGGAAGGAAGGAAGGAAGGAAGGAAGGAAGGGAGGGAGGGAGGGAGGGAGGAAGGAAGGAAGGAAGGAAGGAAGAGAGGGAGGGAGGGAGGGAGGGAGGAAGGAAGGAAGGAAGGAAGGAAGAGAGGGAGGGAGGGAGGGAGGGAGGGAGGGAGGAAGGAAGGAAGGAAGGAAGGGAGAGATGGGGTAATATGTTAGTAAGGAGAGGAGGCAGTTTTGTGAGACAGTTCAAGCATGTAGTTTAAGTAGTCATTTTAAGCAGTAGTTTAAGCAGTCAATTCAAGCAGATAGTTTAAGTAGTCATTTTAAGCAGTAGTTTAAGCAGTCAATTCAAGCTGATAGTTTAAGTAGTCAATTTAAGCAGTAGTTTAAGCAGTCAATTCAAGCAGATAGTTTAAGTAGTCATTTTAAGCAGTAGTTTAAGCAGTCAATTCAAGCAGATAGTTTAAGTAGTCATTTTAAGCAGTAGTTTAAGCAGTCAATTCAAGCAGGCAGTTTTGTGAGGCAGTAGGCACAGGGATAATCCGCCTTGGCTGAATTTCTTTCTGTTGCATTACAGGAAATACCAGAGTGATGTAACGTGGAGTGAGGAAGGAGGTGTAGGATTGAGAGGGGTAGGATGGAGGAAGGAGGTGTAGGATTGAGAGGGGAGTAGGAACTAGGGTGGGTAGGAGAGAGAGAGAGAGAGAGAGAGAGAGAGAGAGAGAGAGAGAGAGAGAGAGAGAGCCATTATATACTGTATGTTCACTACACTGACGTTTATCATTAATCACCACAAAATACAAGACAATTTTCAGCTTCATCATGTAATGGGACAGATGGGCGTGTGGGCGTATGGGCGTGGAGGAGGATTGGTGCGTATGGGTGTGGGCGTGGAGGAGGCTTTGTGGGTGTGGGCGTGGAGGAAGCTTGGTGCGTGTGGGCGTGGAGGAGGGTTGGTACGTGTGGGCGTGGAGGAGGGTTGGTGCGTGTGGGCGTGGAGGAGGGTTGGTGCGTGTGGGCGTGAGTGGGAAGGGAACACAAGTGTGCGTAGGGAGGGGAAGGAGAGAGAGAGAGAGAGAGAGGAGAGAGAGAGAGAGAGAGAGACTGCACCCTCTCTCTCTCTCACTTGGTTACATCAGACCACTCCCGTTCGGCCACCTGCTAGAGACATATTACTCAGTTTCCTCTTAATTTTAGCCATTATTCATCCTGTCCTGCTTGTTTCACTTGAGAGAGAGAGAGAGAGAGAGTAAGCAGTAGCACGTGGTCTCTCTCTCTCTCTCTCTCTCTCTCTCTCTCTCTCTCTCCCCCAAACCCACAAAAAATAACTAACCAAAGAGTTCATCAAATCTACCTCATTACGGGCGGGGATCAGTCTTATGACCACACAAGACTTTTATAACATTACATTGTCCAGGGAAATTCCAAAACCAATTTCGTTTCAAACTAAATTGGAAAAATAAAGTCACCCGAATTTTTTTTTCACCTGCGATAAATGTCAGGTAATATTGATGTATATTTTTTGTTTGCGTTCTCGGGTAAATAATATATTGCTTGGTGATCCCTGGGTCTGGAAAAGCCTTTGGTGCCATGGTTAGGGTGTGTAGGAAGTAGTTATAAACGATGCATTGTAATTATAGGTTAAAGATTTTGAAGATGTCTGGGATATCCTGTGAATATTAGCAACCCTGAATATTTCATTTGACTATGCACCCTAACTTAGTGCCAATGTAACCTAATGTAAATCTAACAATATTTAATTTAATCTAATGTTAAACTAACCTAACCCAACGTAATCTAACACACACACACACACCATCAAGCCCCAGTGACTGAAGTTGAGAACGCTCTGGTACAAACATTCCATCACACACTCCTTGGAATCAATTGTCTTTCCACGTCGAATTGATCACAGCCTAAGACAATAATTGGTTGATGTTAATTGATCAATCACGTCGTTCTTATACTAGTAGTTTCATCAGTCCGGTTGCATACAGTGTCATCAGCTTGGTTCGTTTTCAGGTCAGTTGTTCGGGTGACCTAAACTGACCTATGAATACGATTTTGTCTGATTATCACTTAAAAATAAGTTCTGGTCCTGTCATGGTGCTGGTTTGAGTAGCCTCGGTCCACAGTGCCTGACTTATGCATTCGTCGCCACACAACCCGGATATAGTGTTGTGTTGACTGCCTTCCCCGCCACCTGATGAAAACGTAAACATCATTGCCTCCACACGTGATGTAAGTGATGATGTGTCGGTATTACACGTACAGGACTAACACACACACACACACACACACACACACACACACACACACACACACACAATATCTATATAACTGAACAAACAGAGATACAAGGGTCATGGATCGTAAGCGCTGTACAGTACTACACAACCGGGAACTAGATATGCTGGTTACTCCCCCCCACCACCCCTCATCGTCCCCTCCCTGCCCCCCTCTATCCCCCTACTACTCCCCCCTCCCACCGTCCCTCTCCCCACCCCCCCCCCCAACTCCCCCTACCGCTTTCACAACACGGATATAGCTTCCCCGCTTCGCATATTTATGACCTTTCCCGCGTCACACTTTGTCCTGGCCGGTTTTCCAATGCATTTATCACTCGGCACTTTGTTTCAATTCCTTCCCATTGGAGTAGCTTCTCTTATTTATTGCACTGTATTTGTAACCCGCGGCAATTCATCTTTTCTCTACCCCCCTCCTCTCACCCCTCTCCCACCCCTCTCCCCCCACCCCTCTCCCCCCTCTCCCCCACCTTCGTCAACATCTTTATTATTTTCTTCTGTTTTTATTTTATTTGTTATATATTTGATTTTTGTGTGTGGTGGGGGGGGGGGGTGGTAAGTGTTTTGTGACTTTTCCATCCAAGTGTTATTTTTTTTGTCGTAATCTAACCTAACCTAACCTAACGTAACCTAACCTAACCTAACTCAGCTAGGATAGATATATTTGTTTTAGGATAATTAGGGAATAAAATAGTGGAGAAAAATATAGCTGTGAGGGGAGGTTGTAGACCATAAAAAAGTAGTAGTAGTAGTCGTTAATATTTGTAGTAGTCGTAGAAGCAATAGTAGTAGTAGTAGTAGAAGCAGCAGTATTAATAGAAGTAGTAGTCGTAGAAGGTTTGCCCTCCCAATCTGTGTGTGGCTCTTCCTATGACGTCGATCACGCCATGGTGTGCAAGAAAGGGGGCTTCATATGCATGAGGCATGACGAGGTAAGGGATCTCACAGCAAATATGTTGAAGGAAATCTGCCGTTATGTCAGGGTAGAACCGACCCTCCTTCCATTGGATGGTGAGATTTTACAACATAGGACTTCAAACACATCCAACAAAGCCCGTGTTGACGTCAGTGCTCGAGGATTCTGGACATGGGGACAGCGAGCCTTCTTCGACATGATTTTTGATCCCATGGCCGCATGTCACCGTAACCTAGCTCTCGATGCTGCACACAGGAGGAAAGAGAAGGACAAGAGAAGGGCATATGGGGAGATAATTCAAAACGTTGATCAAGGCAGCTTCACTCCTCTAGTGTTCACAACCTCTGGTGGGATGGGCCCAAGTGCAAGATGTTTCTACGCCAGACTTGCGGAGGTGATCTCCGAACAGAAGCAACGGCCCAGAAGTTATGTTACAGCCTGGATGAGATGTCGACTGTCCTTCTCTCTCCTTCGGTCGGCTTTGCACTGCCTCAGGGTAGCGAGAGCATCGGCCCCAAAACCGACAACAGTTGCAGATATTGACTATGAGGCTACAGTCACTGAATGCCGCATAGATCTGCGGCTCAACTAACTCAACACAGCCAGGATAGCTACTTATGTAATAGGATATTTAATATTAAGGTAATAAAATTGTGGCGAAGGTATGGCTATTGGGGGAGGCTGGAGGCCATAAAAAAGTAGTAGTAGTCGTAGAAGTGGTAGTAGTAGAAGCAGTAGTAGTAATCGTAGTAGCAGTATTCCTTTACACAGCCACACTCCACCAAAGGCTCAATCCCCAGTCACTTCCCTTTGAAACTGACGATTTCCTCAACCAAAGACCAGATTCTTTCCCCCAAAGTGAACAGGGGCAGCCACAGTACTCAAGAGCTTTTCAGGAGAAATTGTAATCCAAAGGAAGTCACAAGATTTCTCCCTCTATTTTCCCCCATTTTCCTCCGCATTTCCCACCATTTCCCCCTATTTTCCCCCATTTCCCCCTATTTTCCCCCATTTTCCCCTATTTTCCCCCATTTCCCCAAATTTTCCCCAATTTACCTCCATTCCCCCCCCCCCCCTCATTTTCCCCTATAGAAGCTTTACTCTATTTTCACCCAAATAGTCCCTGTTCCTCAAGCGGCTGTACGAGGGTCTTATATATATGAAATTTTCCGGGATTTATACACCTGGAAGCTGTCATAGTTTTTCCTATTTTCTTCTTATATTGTTACTTTATATTTCTCGTTTACTTCATGTATTATTATAATTTTTTTATGTGTTACTTAGATGTGTAGGAAATCTTTTCTTCAATATGTGGGTTTTTTTCTTCAATATGTGAGACGAGACCTGTAAGAAAGTGAGACGTGGGGGAGGGGGTGAGAGGGAAGGGGGATGGGAGAGGCAGTGAGAGGGGAGAGGGAAAGAATGGGAGAGGTACTGAGAGGGAGGATGGGATGGGAGAGGTAGATGGAGAGTGACAGGAAAATGCTGACAACTAGTAGAGATTGTACACACACACACACACACACACACACACACACGAGCCATGAGAGCTGTTCATCTTTTGTTCACCTGTTATAATTCTGTTCTTTTAAGTTATTTTAATAAATGTTTCTCTGTATAATTGACGAAAAATTATAATTCGATCAATTTATATATTTACTTCAATTACAAATCACCAAATTACCATGAGTTAATTTTTTAGCTCGATAATATTTTAGTTACAAATATGACCTAAATAAGTTCCTATGAAGAGAGATATGAAGATAATTAATTTGTTTACACTGACGCTGTAAACAAGTAAACAAGTAAACAATTGAAGAAAACAAAACAAGAAGGAACTGATTTGGTTGAATGAGATGATTGAGTTGTGTAATATTTCTGTGCACGAGATAGGGCGCCATTCATCCCTGTGTGAGAGAGGGGGAGTGGGAGGGTAGGAGTGGGAGGAGTGGGAGGAGGACTGCATAGGAAGAGGAAGGAGTGGGAATAGAAGGAGGAGGAGGAGGAGGAAGAAGACGTAGGAAGAGCAAGGAGTGGGAAGAAGAGGAGTAGGAGGAGGAAGGAGCGAGTGATGGCTGCCGTTCCTCAGTTTCCCACGTCACTCACCCACAATTATCACCCCACACAAACACGAAGAGACCAGTCCATCCTTCGAGGCCTCTTACTCCTCTTCCTCCTTGTTCTTGTTCTTGTTCATATTCTTGTTCTTCTTCTTTTTCTTGTTCTTCTTGTTCTTCTTCTTTTCTTCTTTTTCTTGTTGTTGTTGTTGTTGGTCTTCTTCCTCCTCTTCTTATTCCTCTTCCTCCCGTCCAGGTTCAGTACTTGACAACAGTGTGTAACAGAGGAATGACCAATCGCCTGACTGGCTCGTAAGCTAACTAGTGGCGAAAAGGTTAAAGTAGTTAAATAAATAAGTAAGGTCACAAAAGAATTCTGGGATAAAAACTTTCCAGACCTACACAAGACCTACACAGACCTACATTTCCGTCTGTGTGGGTTACAGCCGTCATGGTTTCTGCACAGATTAAACTAATGGCCCGTAGAGGGGATTTAAACCCACACAACACACACACACACACACACACACACACACACACACACACACACACACACACACACACACACACACTCACTCCTTCCCTACACCCACACAATCCACGGTACAACCCCTCCCCCCCACACCCCCCACACCCCCTACAGTCCACGGTACATACAATAACACACTAAACTCCAGTGTACTTGAGCGGCAGCAACAATATTCGACCCTCGGTGTTGAAGAGGCGACGGGATTTATTGACAAGCGATGGTCAACTTGGTATCTGAGGATAGACCTGCCACAGAAAAGTCCAATTTAAAAGCCCACTGGGTGTTCTGCCTGATGGGGGTGGGTGGGTGGGTGGGTGGGCTGGAGGACGAGGTGGGTGGTGGGGTGGGTAGGTAGTTCGATATGTCTGTGGGAAGGATGAGGTGGGGGACGAGGTGGGTAGGTGGGATGGATTTTTATTTTATTTTTTTTGTAGAGAAAGGATGGATGAAAGGAGATTAGAGGTGGAGGAAGGAATTTATAGTTCGGAAATTGAAGAAATTTAGGAGGAGGTAAGAGAGGGCGGGCTGACCGCCTAGCTAAGCTAATGGTGTGTTAGGGTTGTGTCATGGGTTAGTTATTGTCTGTCGGTACAGGCATTAGACATCCTACCCTATCCCATATATGGGTGTTTTAAGGGCCTTATTTCATATTCCGCCGACCCTACTGGCGGATGCTGGTCTAGGGAGATTGTCTATTGCCTGGTTGTATAGATCGGGGGTGGTAATGGACCCTATGAGATTTGGTAACTTTTTGGGAACCATGTATGGTTGTTGTCGTTATCTGGTGGGAGTCTTTGAAGGAGTTCTTGCTCTGATCGTTCTATCTTTTGCCAGACTCTGCTGGCCAGGGTGTGCAGCTGCTGGTTGATGGGTTTTATTCTCAGGTCTCTATGTATCTCGGCTGTGGTTCTGGTGAAGGGGTATCTTTCACCTGTGACGAATCTTAGGGCTTAATTTTGGATCACCTGTAATTTCAATATTTGAGTGGTGCTCATAGTATGAAGAGGTATTGCTGGGTGTTCTGGCTGATGAGGGTGGGTGAGGTGGATGACGAGGTGGGTTGGTGGGTGGGTGGGTGTGGTGGTGTTGTTGGGGAGGATGTGTGTGTGTGTGTGCTGGAGGGTGATGCTGATAGCCAATAATCGAAGCAAACATACAAACCAACAGAACAAAAACACTGACAAACAAAGACAGGACAAACACACAAACAAGACCATCTCGTAATCATCTTTCGCCTGGTCTATGGGTGAGTGTCACGGGGTTATCACTGCCAGCATGGGGACGACGGTAACCCATCATGGGGGACAATAGTGGGTGCTGGTGAGGGGCAGACATGGGTAGAGGCTTAGGGGAGAAAATGGGGCGAGGGGGAGGGTAGAAAGAATGAGGAGGAGGAGAGGGTGGGGAGTGGTATGAGGGGAAGGAGGGAATGTTGAACTAGTAGGGAGGAGAATGAGAAAAGATACCGAATGAAGGAATGGGAAGAGGAAGAGTAGAGAAACAGGAGGAGGAGAGAGGAAGACAATAAAGAGGGGAGAAAAAGAAAGAGGACAAGGAGAAGAAGGGGGAGATAGAAGGAGGAAGAGAGGAGGACGAAGGGGGAATGTGCAGAGGAGGAGAGGGGAAGGGGGAGGAAGAAGAGGTGGACAGAGAGGAGGAAGAAGGGGGAGACAGCGATGGAAAAGGGGTTAAAGAGGAACAGGAGGGAGAGAGGAATGTTCTATCGGTCATATCTTATGTAGTGTGTAGCCCAGGGTGTGTAGTGTGTAGCCCAGGGTGTGTAGTGTGTAGCCCAGGGTGTGTAGTGTGTAGCCCAGGGTGTGTAGTGTGTAGCCCAGGGTGTGTAGTGTGTAGGCCAGGGTGTGTAGTGTGTAGGTCAGGGTGTGTAGTGTGTAGCCCAGGGTGTGTAGTGTGTAGGCCAGGGTGTGTAGTGTGTAGCCCAGGGTGTGTAGTGTGTAGCCCAGGGTGTGTAGTGTGTAGGTCAGGGTGTGTAGTGTGTAGGTCAGGGTGTGTAGTGTGTAGGCCAGGGTGTGTAGTGTGTAAGCCAGGGTGTGTAGTGTGCAGGCCAGGGTGTGTAGTGTGTGTAGGCCAGGGTGTGTAGTGTGTGTAGGCCAGGGTGTGTAGTGTGTGTAGGCCAGGGTATGTAGTGTGTGTAGGCCAGGGTGTGTAGTGTGTGTAGGCCAGGGTGTGTAGTGTGTGTAGGCCAGGGTGTGTAGTGTGTAAGCCAGGGTGTAGTGTGCAGGCCAGGTGTGTAGTGTGTAGGCCAGGGTGTGTAGTGTGTGTAGGCCAGGGTGTGTAGTGTGTGTAGGCCAGGGTGTGTAGTGTGTGTAGGCCAGGGTGTGTAGTGTGTGTAGGCCAGGGTGTGTAGTGTGTAGGCCAGGGTGTGTAGTGTGTGTAGGCCAGGGTGTGTAGTGTGTGTAGGCCAGGGTGTGTAGTGTGTGTAGGCCAGGGTGTGTAGTGTGTGTAGGCCAGGGTGTGTAGTGTGTGTAGGCCAGGGTGTGTAGTGTGTGTAGGCCAGGGTGTGTAGTGTGTGTAGGAATTTGAGAGTTGTCAGATGAGAGAGAGAGAGAGAGAGAGAGAGAAAGAGAGAGAGAGAGAGAGAGAGAGAGATGCGAATGATAAAGGAGAGAGGAGTAAGAAGAAAGCGGGAATAGGAGGAAAAGAAGAAAGAAGGAAATAGATTAACAAAAAAATAAAAGAAAAATAAGAAAGAAGAGGGAAGAAGATGAAGAAGAAAAAGACGAAAGAGGAATAAGAAAGAAAGAAAGAAGGAAGAAAAAGAACCACTGCCATTTTAAGGTAAATGTCCCCCACGATTTATTCATTCACGTTCAACTCTCAAGGCTGGAAGCAAGACGCCCGGTGCATCCACAAGTCGAAGCTGCAATTGATTATGCAAGAGATTAGTTATAGCATCCTTCTGTCTTGTGTCTCCTGGTGATGATGGTGGTGATTTGTGGAGGTGGTGATTGGTGGTGGTGATTGATGGTGGTGATTGATGGTGGTGGTGATTGTGGTGATTGGTGGTGGTGGTGATTGTGGTGATTGGTGGTGGTGGTGATTGGTGGTGGTGGTGGTGGTGGTGGTGGTGGTGATTTGTGGTGGTGGTGATTGGTGGAGGTGGTGATTGTGGTGATTGGTGGTGGTGGTGATTGATGGTGGTGATTGGTGGAGGTGGTGATTGTGGGTGGTGGTAGTAGTGGTGA
>CAUDMG010002108.1:355000-387500 GCA_958450375.1 Homarus gammarus
TTATTATTATTATTGTTATTGTTATTATTATTATTATTGTTGTTGTTGTTGTTGTTGTTGTTGTTGTTGTTGTACCAGAAACAAACAACCAATATGGCGCCGAAAATACACTTCAATTAGAAGCTAAAAAAAAAAATTTAAACTTACGATTTTTTAGAAATTTAGGTAACTTGATCGTGCTAGAGAATCCGTATACGCATTTTTACCTTTGTTGTTTTTTTTTTTTACGCTTTTTAAGACAACATAAGAGGGAAGATTAGCTTATCTCCTGCCATCTGCTGAGGTGACACTTACCCCCTTATTGCTCAGAGGTACTAGGGTGGGGGGGGGGGAGGGGAGGTGGAGGGGGAGGGGTATAATATATAGCTAAATTATCTCCGACATTTCTGAGCTATTTTTCATATTTCTGTTGTCTTTATATAGGAGTTTATAAGTTATATATCTCAATTTTATATGATGGTAGATAATGAAGAATTACCAGTAGTAAATTTCAATAGGGATATATGATATAATTTAGTCTATATAGGTAGCGATTTTAAGGTCGTTTCTTGCTTGTTAATAGCCGAAGACTCAAGACCCAAAATGCCAAGGGAATTTAAGTCTTATTTACTTTGA
Source organism: Homarus gammarus (assembly GCA_958450375.1). Classification (NCBI taxonomy): domain Eukaryota; kingdom Metazoa; phylum Arthropoda; class Malacostraca; order Decapoda; family Nephropidae; genus Homarus; species Homarus gammarus. The sequence goes on from CAUDMG010002108.1 coordinate 355,616, forward strand.
TTTTAAGGTTGATTTTTGTATCCGGAAGGGGAGATTTTTCTTTTAAGGGGGGGGGGGGGGATTGTAGTGTATAGTTAAGACTTAAGCCGAGGTGTAATATGTTATGGTATATTGAGTCTTAGAGCATCATGTCTTAAGGGTGGATGTGTCGTATGGGGAGGTGGAGGGGTTAGGTGTCTGTCTGGTTGTCTTTCCTCCCTATGGGTATAATGTACATAGGGGGGAGGGGGGAGGGGTGTATTTTCGTGGCACTTTACGGTGACACATCCCCCCCCCACACACACTCCCCCCCACCATCATTCCTCACCCCCACCAGCCCCTCCCCCTCACCCCTTCCCCCTCACCCCTCCCCCTCATCCCCACCAGCCCCTCCCCCTCACCAGCCCCTCCCCCTCACCCCCACCAGCCCCTCCCCCTCACCCCCACCAGCCCCTCACCCCCACCAGCCCCTCCCCCTTTCCCCCCCTCACCCCTTCCCCCTCACTCCTCACCCCCTCACCTCAACCCCCACCTGTTTCCTCTCATAAACACATGTATACATTAATACATACATAAACAGATTCGTACATGATTTATACACACACACACACACACACACACACGAGCTGGACCTACATATGTGCGTATACTGTCAATGTCTATACGCATTCAAATACATGTTCACAAAGTACCTTCACCCCGAGACCTACACGAGTACAGACACAAATTTACCTGAGTACAAAACACCTCTCTCTCTCTCTCTCTCTCTCCCTCCCTCAAACACAATGAGAAAGAGGGAGGAAGGAGGGAGGAAGGAAGGAGAAATGAGGGAGGAGGAGGATTGAGGATGAAGAGAGTAGAGAGGAAGACGGAAGAGAGGGAGAAGGACAGAGACAGATTGAGGGATGAGGAGAAGGAAGGAGGAAGAAAGAGAGAGGAAGGATGGGAGCAGCAATAGTATTAGAAAGAGAGAGAGAGAGAGAGAGAGAGAGAGAGAGAGAGAGAGAGAGAGAGAGAGAGAGAGAGAGAGAGAGAGAGAGACTCACACATACTCTCTACAGCTATGAGAGTATATTACCTTCACTACACCAAAGGTTGCTTCATTATTCTGCCCAAAATCATTAAAACTTTTTATTTTCTACCTTAAGCTCCAGTTAGTTATTAATGAACGCTGTATCATATTCCTCCAGTGTGAACAAAAGTATTTCCCACTTTTTTTTTTTAATCTAGATATTTTTCACATATGATTAACGTTAACTTTTATTATTACACTGAATTATTAGTAGTTATAGTGATATTGAATGCGTTAGTCAGCTCAATGCTTGGTTTTCTTTTCAGTGAGGATAATTTATTTAATATTTGTTATATTTGCTTCTCGTTTTAACTTATAGGCAGTTGTTCTTTACCATATTATTATTATTATTATTATTATTATTATTATTATTATTATTATTGCATTTTATCAGCGTCAAGGGAAGGTCAATAATTCACCTCAGGTTCACAGGTAATTGGAGTCAAGTGAAGCAAAATAGTCGAATATTATCTTCATCTCATCAATAAATGACGACGTTAGTGTTTTGAAGGGGAAAATATATATGTTTTGAGGTTAGTCAGAGATGGAACCTGGAAATATAAACATGACGATGACGCCAATCCGGATTCAGCCCACGTGAACGATGACGCCAATCCGGATTCAACTCACGTGAACGATGACGCCAATCCGGATTCAACCCACGTGAACGTTATTTGGACTGAACCATAATAGCCTTCTCATATATTCCCCAAAACTTGAAGGACAGAACGACAGTATTCATTCTCATTTACATAGCGACAATCACTTTCAAATATATTTTTCTGAGGCTGTCACTCGGTTAGATAGACATTCAAATAACATTCACTTACTGGGAAAAATATCAGTCCTGGGATGGATTATAAACCACCACGCATTAACCTCACATTTATCCAAAAAAGAATGATCGGGCGGTCTGTCATATTAACTCTAAAAGAACGTCTTGTTGATTCGTCCTCCCTAGTGAAATTAAAATAATTGTCTTTTTTATATTTTGGGGTGAATATATTGTTTCCCTCCCCTCCCCTCTCTCTCTCTCTCCCTATTCAAGAAAAAATCCACATTTATTTATTTTTCCCACGTAATTCTCCCTCTAATGACGTTAATAAACACCAACCATGTATTATATATATGTAAACCAAATTTCAATATCAAGGTGTTATTAAACTTCCTTAATAAGTCTTTTGTGGTTTATAAATTTGTACGTTTTTATTAATTAAAATTTATAAAACACAGATGTGGTTTAATTAATTACATTGGGGAGGAGAAAGTGAAATGTAATTTAATAATGTGTCGAATGTAAGAGTGTGGAAATCGAACACGGAGCAAGGAACGATAAGGTAGTTGTTACTTACGGTGGGTGTGGAACAAGAGGAATAAAAGAGGAACACGGAACAAGGAACGATAAGGTAGTTGTTACTTACGGTGGGTGTGGAACAAGAGGAATAAAAGAGGAACACGGAACAAGGAACGATAAGGTAGTTGTTACTTACGGTGGGTGTGGAACAAGAGGAATAAAAGAGGAACACGGAACAAGGAACGCTAAGATAGTTGTTACTTACGGTGGGTGTGGAACAAGAGGAATAAAAGAGGAAAACGGAACAATAATCTACTGATGTTACTTATTATTCTTTCTTTCGTTTCTTGTGTTCCTAAGACAAAAGAGGGAACGCGGAACAACACACGAGTAAAGAGACGAAAACCGGATCAAGGAACAGGAACAAGAGCTGGAACGAGGAACATGGAACAGAAAAAAGAACAAGAGCTTGAACAAGGAACAGGAACTAATAAGGAACAGGAACAAGAGATGGAACATGGAACAGGAAAAGTGTCGTGGAGCTACTTAGAAAAGGACAGGCGCCGTCACTCGTTACTTTTATTCGTACTTCCGTCAATAACACAAAAGCTTCACTAATTAGGATGTGGGCGCCTCTGTGTGTGTGTGTGTGTGTGTGTGTGTGTGTGTGTTCCAAATATGTACGTACAGACCTCCATACGTGATATATATATGCTTGTGTGTGCCGTCCGTCCGTACCTCATTTGCATACGAGTGTACATTTTTAATTTGCATTTATATATTCAAACTTCCTCTTATATAACAGACTTAAGAATACTCGAATCTTTTAATGAAAAGCTATGTATGTATGTATGTATGTATGTATGTATGTATGTATGTATGTATGTATTCCTTCTTTGTCTCTCTCTTCTTTTCCTCTAATCCTTCCTCTCTTCCTTCTCTTTCTTTCGCTTCCTTCCCTCTACTTTCCCTTTTCCTCACTTCACCCTTCCCCTCCTTCTCCCCCTCCATTTCTCCCTTCTCTACCCCTGCTACCTATCTCCCCTCTCTTCTCCCCCTCTCCTTCTTCTCTCCCCCCTCTTCTCCCTCCCTCTTCTCCCCCTCTTCTCCCCATCTTTGCTCCCCTCTTTTCCCCTCTTCTCCCCTCCCTCTTCTCCTCCCTCTTCTCCTCCCTCTTCTCCCCTTATTCTCCCCTCCCTCTTTTCCCCCCTCTTCTCCCCCTCTTCTCCCCTCCCTCTTCTCCCCCTCTTCTCCCCCTCTTCTCCCCCCTCTTCTCCTCCCTCTTCTCCTCCCTCTTCTCCCCCTCTTCTCTCCTCCCTCTTCTCCCCCCTCTTCTCCTCCCTCTTTTCCCCCTCTTCTCCCCCCTCTTCTCCTCCCTCTTCTCCCCCTCTTCTCTCCCCGTTATTCACGCTCTCTGAAAAATAATCCTTAATGTTTCCACTTGTAAGCCCTTCTCTAACTCGGCGATTACCTACCCATTATCTACCCATTAGCTCCCCATTACCTACCATTAGATACCCATTACCTACCCATTATCTACCCATTAGCTACCCATTAGCTACCCATTAGCTACCCATTGCCATTAATACCCCTTAACACTTACACATGGGGGGATTTAGGTGATGATAATGGGTGTCGTAAAGTATATATATAAATCCCAGGTAAAATTAATGGGTTGTGGATTTAATGGAATTTAATTAATATAAAAATGGTGTATATGCTTTAAGAAAATCCCAACAACCTGTAATGTAAAAAAAATCCCTATATGGCTAAAAAAAAAAAAGAGGCCACACAAAATCCCTAAATTTAAAAAAAATCAACATAATATCCCTAACTAATACAAAAATCCCCATGAAATCCCTAAAGATCACCATAAAATCCCCAAAATCCCCCTAAAAATCCCCAAATCCCCTAAAAATCCATATAAATCCCCCAAAATTCCCATGAAATCCCTATAGAATCCCCACACCCATCAAAATCCCTATAAAATCCCTAAATCCCCTCAAAATCCCTATAAAATCCCCAAATCCCCTCAAAATCCCTATAAAATCCCTATAAAATCCCCAAATCCCCTCAAAATCCACCATTAAGTTTTCTAATGCGGTAAAGGTATAGAGAGTAGGGCGAGATACAACACCTTGAGCAGTGAATGGAATCGAGGAGACTAAAATATCACTCCTGTTCCACCATCAATCTCAGAACTGTCGAGTGATTAATTAACTTTCTCCTGCCCACACTAATCCCCCCCCACCCCCCCCACACCCCCCTCCCCACCCCCTTCCCCTCCTCTTATAACTTGGCGATGATGAGAGAGAGAGAGAGAGAGAGAGAGAGAGAGAGAGAGAGGGAGAGGGAGAGAAAAGACAAAAATATAAGATTGGAATAGAGGGATGAGAGGCATAGCTGTGATAAAGGAGTAGGAGATGTGTCAAAAGTGATTGATGAACTGAGAGAGAGAGAGAGAGAGAGAGAGAGAGAGAGAGATGATCAAAATATAAACAAATCGAAAGGTATACACACACACACAGACACACACAGATGAGGAATTATTAATTATATTTGGAAAAAGAAAAAGAGAGAGAGGATAGGAATAAAAGAGCAAAAAAGAGACAAAGAATGATTAATGGTATCACATGTAGTCTCTCTCTCTCTCTCTCTCTCTCTCTCTCTCTCTCTCTCTCTCTCTCTCTCCCTTTTGCTACTTTTCTGATCAATTTATGATAAGAACTAATGACTTGGTATTGACCGTAGTGGACGGTAGTGGGGAGGATGGAGGCCGTGGAGGTCTTAGTTACAGGCTGTGGAGGTCTTAGTTACAGGCCGTGGAGGTCTTAGTTACAGGCTGTGGAGGTCTTAGTTACAGGCTGTGGAGGTCTTAGTTACAGGCTGTGGAGGTCTTAGTTACAGGCTGTGGAGGTCTTAGTTACAGGCCGTGGAGGTCTTAGTTACAGGCCGTGGAGGTCTTAGTTACAGGCTGTGGAGGTCTTAGTTACAGGCTTTGGAGGTCTTAGTTACAGGCTGTGGAGGTCTTAGTTACAGGCTGTGGCGGTCTTAGTTACAGGCTGTGGAGGTCTTAGTTACAGGCGTGGAGGTCTTAGTTACAGGCTTTGGAGGTCTTAGTTACAGGCTGTGGAGGACCTAGTTATATAAAATATTTATAGGAAGTTCTTCGTTATATAATTATGTCATAGTACCGATGTTATTCACTTTCCCGCCAAAAATAATAATTCACTTCCCCACCAAAACTGGTTATTCACTCTCCCGGTAAAAAACAAAAAAAAAAAAAACAAAAAACGATTTTTCACTTTCCCGCTAAAAACGATAATCCACTTCCCGCCAAAAACCGATTATTCAATTTCCCGCCAAAACCGATCTAGGCGCGTAATGGCCAAAAGAAGAACTATAGTGTATGAGCTCTGATGGACGGAAGTTTATTTTTATTCCTGGAGAAAAAAAAAGGAAATGGGATATAATGGAATGAAAATGGGACTGACAGTGTTGAAAGTGTAGTGTTTATTGTAAGTGTTTAAATAGTGGACCTGGTGTGTATGGTGTACTGATGTATAGTGTCACCAACTGTGCGTATTCGTTAGTGCAAACCCCCCCTCTGCCCACTCACCCCTTTTCACCCCCTCATTAAAAACACGTCTATTATTTGTTGATTTGCTGTAAGATTAAGGAAGAGGATTGTAATTAGTTGAGGTTGCACTTGTCTAGATCCGACAATGGTGGCGAACGTCTAAATTAACAGAAGCTGTGTGTGGGCTATAAGACAACACCTCTCTTCCTGTTACTGCTACACCTCTACCTGTTACTGCTACACCTCTCTACCTGTTACTGCTACACCTCTACCTGTTACTGCTACACCTCTCTACCTGATACTGCTACACCTCTACCTGTTACTGCTACACCTCTCTACCTGTTACTGCTACACCTCTCTACCTGTTACTGCTACACCTCTACCTGTTACTGCTACACCTCTACCTGTTACTGCTACACCTCTCTACCTGTTACTGCTACACCTCTCTACCTGTTACTTCTACACCTCTACCTGTTACTGCTACACCTCTACCTGTTACTGCTACACCTCTACCTGTTACTGCTACACCTCTCTACCTGTTACTGCTACACCTCTCTACCTGTTACTGCTACACCTCTCTACCTGTTACTGCTACACCTCTACCTGTTACTGCTACACCTCTACCTGTTACTGCTACACCTCTACCTGTTACTGCTACACCTCTCTACCTGTTACTTCTACACCTGTACCTGTTACTTCTACACCTCTCATTGTTACTGCTACACCTCTACCTGTTACTGCTACACCTCTACCTGTTACTGCTACACCTCTACCACAAGAATTACACTTTTGGGTTGTCCGTGTGTAAGTTTCGAAATACACAAGGTTAATTGGGTCAGTATTTTGTGGTGGTTTACAGTACAGGGAAACAGATGCCCGTTAACTTACACACGGTTAGCGACAAACAATACCCAGATTTGTACCCAGATTTGTACCCAGATTTGTACCCCCAGATTTGTATCCAGATTTCTACCCAGATTTCTACCCAGATTTGTATCCAGATTTCTACCCAGATTTGTATCCAGATTTGTACCCAGATTTTTACTATTATAACCAATTAAATTCTGGACATTCATATTTCGATAAGCCTTGTATATAACTCTCTCTAGTACCTTCAAGCCACAGACACACACACATACATATATATACAGGTATATATCATGGCATTACTAGAGTTTATCCACCCTTTAATTTGCGATTATCTCTCTCTCTCTCTCTCTCTCTCTCTCTCTCTCTCTCTCTCTCTCTCTCTCTCTCTTTAACCCCTTAGTCCTTACCCGCAATCATGTTTACGAAAAGTGGTTTAAATCGCTGAGTGTTACGTAGAGGTGGGGAGGAGAGGGGAGAGGAAGAGAGGGGAGGGGAGGGGAAGGGAAGGGGAGATAATTATAGTGATTATAGGTCTTTAGTAAAGCGACACACTATGTTCATGTTTCCCCTGAGAGCAATAGAAAACACAAGTAAACAAAGGGGAAACAGTAAAAAAAAAAAAACACCTAAATCCGGCTCACAGACCTGATTTGAGGGGGTTCCTGGGTTCGATGGGGGGGGGGGGGGTCGAGGATTTGGTGGTAGGGGTTCAGTGGAATTTATTGTGTAACTTTAATGAATTAGCTAAAGGTATTCCTGAGGCAGAGTTGAGCACTAATGAGTCGTGAGAAGGTCAGGGTATTAGCGTTATGTTGTAGTATTAATAGGTAAATAAAATTGTATTTTTTCCTTGTTTAATTATATGTCTGTCTTTCCTTTCCTCCCGCCCACATGTCTCTCTCCCCACATGTTTCTCCCTCCCCCACACGTCTCTTCCCCTCCCTCACACGTCTCTCCTCCTCCCCCACACGTCTCTCCTCCTCCCCCACACGTCTCCCTCCCCCACACGTCTCCTCCCACATGTCCCTCCCTCAAATAAATATATCCCCATTGCAGTAACCACGGTCAGTAATCCTGTAGACATTTCTTAAAGATGACCAACGTGTAATACAAGTCGTTCTTTTAGCCTTATACCAAAGTGTTTCAGGTTAATCTGATGTGTGGAATGACTATACGAGTCTTAATTGTGATAATCGAACGTATCTTTCTGAGACACTTCAATACACAAACACACACACACACACACACATCCACACACACATCCACACACACACACACACACACATCCACATCCACACACACACACACGCACGCACACACACACACACACGCACACATCTCGTCATCCCCTCTACCCTCCCTCCATCCCAGAGAATTTTCCTGAGATACTCTGAGAGAATTGTATTACACAAGACAAGAACATTACTACACATCATTTACTACCACGACGAGAACCCACCCCCTCCCCCTGCCCCCCCCTCCCCCTGCCCCCCCTCCCCCTGCCAAAAAAAACAACAACAACAAAGACATAAAAAACAAAAACAAAACAAAATCACCACATTACTTGTCTATTAGTGATCAGATTCCTCTATTCTCAAGCGAGATTTACGACCATAGGGAAGAGGATCGGATCTTACTACTGTCAATTCCAATTCCCCTCCAAATTGCAGGGAATCTTCTACCAGCCATACATGTCACTTTCTTCCCCCCCAAGCTCCCCTTCCTACACCAAGGTATCGAGGAACCGTATATCCGGGTGAATTTGGGGTGATATTTCTTAGTATCGATTTGTGTGCCATCTGTGGGGTTGGGAGAGAGAGAGAGAGAGAGAGAGAGAGAGAGAGAGAGAGAGAGAGACGAATATTGAAAAGCATGGAGAGTGGATGGGATGAAAGAGAGGAATCGAAAGTGAGAGGGGTAAGTGAGAGGGGTAGGTGAGAGGGATGAGAGGGCCAGGCGAGGATCATCAGAACGAGACAGTCAGGAGATAAATTTGGTTATTGTTGATTCCCGATTTTGTCTCTCGTTTTTTTTTTTGCTTTATGAGGAGATGGTGATGCTGTCTTAACACACACACACACACACACACACACACACACACACACACACACAGTCAGTCAGTCAGTGTATCTATCTATCTATTTATCTATCTATCTATTATTATTTCTCAGTGTCTATTTTCTGGGTTGAATTAAGGTTAGGTTAGGTTAGAGTTTGGTTAGGTTATGTTCAGGTTAGGTTTAGGTTAGGTTATGTTCAGGTTAGGTTAGGTTAGGTTTCCCTCAAGCGTGATCCTCCAGAGACACACACACAAGGCAAAAAAATATGGTGGTGTAGTATCCGGGGGGAGGGGGGGTGCGCCATGCTACAGAGGCCGCGGCAGGAGGGAAGACGAAGAAGGAGGAGGAGGAGGAGGGGGAAGTGAAAAATTGATAAAAAAGGGGGAAATAGAAGAAAAAAAATCGTATGGGAGAGAAAACTCTTGGCTGACGCACGAGAAATATGTTATAAAGGTCTCTCTCTCTCTCTCTCTCTCTCTCTCTCTCTCTCTCTCTCTCTCTCTCTCCCCCCGTCTATCTCTCTTTCTCCTTACCTTCATTCCTCTCTCTCTCTCTCTCTCTCTCTCTCTCTCTCTCTCTCTCTCCATCCTTCCCTCCGTTTATCTCTCTTTCTCTCTTTCTCCTTACCTCCTTTCCTCTCTCTCTCTCTCTCTCTCTCTCTCTCTCTCTCCGTTTATCTCTCTTTCTCTCTTTCTCCTTACCTCCTTCCTCTCTCTCTCTCTCTCTCTCTCTCTCTCTCTCTCTCTCTCTCTCTCTCTCTCTCTCTCTCTCTCTCCATCCTTCCCTCCGTCTATCTCTCTTTCTCCTTTCCTCCTTTCGTCTCTCTCTCTCTCTCTCTCTCTCTCTCTCTCTCTCTCTCTCTCTCTCTCTCTCTCTCTCTCCTTCAGCCCCCCTCCCCCAGCATCACAATACAAGGATTAACACCAACTTAAACACAGCCACAGGGACCCGAGCTACTGTACTTGATCAGACTCCTTATTGGGGGGGGGGTAGAGGATCACCTGAAGATTAGACACCCCATAGGATCACCTGAAGATTAGACACCCCCATAGGATCACCACATACATAACCTGCAGATAGAAAATAACATCACATGACCATCTACACTGACGGCTCTCTTAACACTGTCTGTGGAAGGGCTGGAAGTGCTGTCATTGTAATGTAATGTAATAGAGACGGGAGCTAGAATTAATAACAGGTCATCTACTCTACAAACTGAACTATTTGTCAAACTCACAGCCCTGAAACTTGTTGAAGACACTGCTATTGACAGTCTCATCATCACTGACTTCATATCCTCACTACTTGCTCTTGATTCCCTAAGCTCAGATTGCCACCCGCTTGTCTCTGAAGCCAGACACAAGTATATGTGTCTTGTTGACGAGGGTGTCAGGGTCAAGCTGGTGTGGATCCCCTCTCACATAGGCATTAGTGAACATGATAGAGTTGATGACTTAGATAAACTCGTGTCTAACAATGACAAAGTTGAGTACAATCTGGGACTGTCAACCAGAACCTTAAAAACTGTAATCAGAAAAGAGCTTTCTGATAAATTTGAAGCCAATAAACAAGTGTAAACAGGCACTAGTCAATCCATTGTTTGCCATGATGAGATGTATCAAGTGAAACATGTATATGGAGCAAGTAACAAGATCACTAGATTACAAGATGTTGTAACCGCTAGACTAAGGTTAGGATATAAGTACCTTTGGCAGTATGTTCCTCAAGCAGATGTGAACAAGACTAAATGTAAAGTGTGTGGCCAGACATATGGCCACACACTCCAACACTACGTCTTAGACTGTGAAAGAATAGAACCTTATAGAGACAGATCCAAGCACACTGTGTATACAATGGCACAGCACTTTATCTCTGGTGACAAGATAGCTGATATACTAAGGCTGTATCCACACTTGGCATTTAGTACCTAATTAAAATTCTATGTACCGACTTAAACAAACAATGTACTGGAAATATTCTGTAACACTAACCGCCACAATATCCTGACCACTGGGGCCTGATACACACCCTTTGTGGCCTCTACTCTGTAATCCTTTTTGCGCTACCGCTCGCAGGATGAGTATGGGGTGCACAATAAACTAGCTGCTGTCCGCGGCAAAATTCAAATTCAAATGAAGATTAGACATCCCATCTAATTTTATTTGAAGATAAACTAATCTAACATAACCTGCGAGGGATTAGATTAAGTTAGGTTAGGGTAGGTTAACGTTAGTTTAGGTTAGATTAGGGTTGGTTAACATAGGTTAATGTTAGGTTAGGTTAATGTCAGGTTAATATTAGGGTGGTTAATCTCTAGATGAAATAAACTGGGGTGTCTAATCTTCAAGTGAGGAATGATAGCCGCCTCTCCTTGGGGAAATCTGCCATGTTGATATTCAGTGTGATGGATGGTGTGAGTGTGTGTGTGTGTGTGTGTGTGTGTGTGTGTGTGTGTGTGTGTGTGTGTGAGAAAAAAATTGTGTGTGTTTGCGTGTGTGTGCAGTCAGATTATCCTGGAAGTGTCGACAGTATTCAAGTTGTGAAATCATAAACCATATACATACACGGCCAAACACACACACACACACACACACACACACACACACACACACCATGCTGATTGTGTTCTAATTAGCAATGAAGTTTGTTGCCCAATAATACAATTTCTGTGTCGTCTTAACTGCCTGGGGAAAATATTACAAACCCAAATAAGAAATATATTATCGAATTAACGCCGTATAGTAGTTAGGTTCGGTTAGATTAGGTTAGGTTAGCTTAGGTTAGGTTAGGGTCCACCCACCCACCCTGAGGCATTTACTCACTCTTATCAGGGAAATACCACCCCCCCCCCCATTAGCCTAACCATTAACCAGGCTTATTATGGTCGTCACTCTTACCTCTAACTACCAGATAAACATTTACACTCGCCTCGTACCACCACCTCTTCCCATTTTCTTTTAACATTCATTGGAAATAACACAAGGAGGAACTAGTGTTGTGTTCGGGGTTATGAATACGGTAAATTGGGTGATTTTTTTTTGTTGTGGGTGTGGGTGGGTGGGCGGTGTGGGTGGGTTGGTGGTGTGGGTATGGGTGGGTTGGTGGTGTGGGTGGGTGGGTAGTGTGGGTGTGGGTGGGTGCTTATACCAAATTGTTCTACTGTATCGTGTCATGCTTTGTGTAGCCAAGATTAAAACCCAAGAAAGTGATGATGATGGCGGACATAGAAAATAACACACACACACACACACACACACACACACACACACACACACACACACACACACATACACACACACACGCACATACACACACACACACACATGCTATTTAGGACGGTATTGGTGTCATCATCATCATCATCATCATCATCATCATCACCACATCGCCTCCGTCAACACCATTAGTCATCATTACTGCCCCCAACGTCATCCTTGTCAACACCATCATTATCGTCATCGTCATCATCGTCACTACCACCATCAATGTCATGTAAGTCATCTGTGTCGATATCACCGCCTCTACCAACGCTGACACCATTACTGCCACCATCATCACTTCTGCCACTCACCACCACTCACCACTATCACCACCATCACTCTTACTACCACCATCACCACCACTCACCACCATCACTCTTACTACCACTATCACCACCACTCACCACCACTATCACCACCACTCACCACTATCACTACCACTATCACCACCACTACCACTATCACCACAGACCGATGCCAAGAACGAGCCAGCTACGACACTCACGATCTTCCCTGAGACAATGTTTCTCACTTGGTTTCTCAGATGACACCAATTGAGTCACTTGAAGATCTGACACCACAGGCTATTTCACATGATGATTGAACACCTTAACGTTGCCTCTGGGGTCAGGTTAGGTTAGGTTAAGTTAGGTTAGGGTAGGTAGGGTAGGTTAGGTTAGGTTAGGTTAGGTTAGGGTAGGCTAGGTTAGGTTAGGGTAGGGTAGGTTAGGTTAGGTTAGGTTAGGGAAGGGTAGGGTAGGGTAGGTTAGGTTAGGTTAGGTTAGGTTAGGTTAGGTTAGGTTAGGGTAGGGTAGGCTAGGTCTCATCAAATTGCTTCAGTAACTCACTAAGGCGCCGCTACACCCAGAAGTTATAACTGTCAACATTGTAAATTGAATCACCATCTCTCCGCAGTGGAAACCAATTGGGGTGTTAACAGGGTCATTAAGGTTCTAAGAATTAATTATCTCCGTTTAATTGAGGCATTAAATGTTGTTTTTCGTGTTTACTGACAATTACGATCTATTATTAGGGATGACCTGAAGATTAGACACCCCTGTTGAGCTAAGTCATTGTACTCAAGGTAGCTGGGATTGTACTCAAGGTAGCTGGGATTGTACTCAAAGTAGCTGGGATTGTATTCGAGGTGGGTAGGAGCGTACTCAAGGTGGCTGGGATTGTACTCAAGGTGGCTGGGATTGTACTCAAGGTAGCTGGGATTGTACTCAAGGTAGCTGGGATTGTATTCAAGGTGGGTAGGAGCGTACTCAAGGTGGCTGGGATTGTACTCATGGGGTTAATTATCTTACTCGCTGGGCTAAGTCATTGTACTCAAGGGAAGCGAAACCAGTTAATCCAAGAGGAAGGGCAAAATACTGTGTACACACACACGCAGACACACACACACACACACACACGCACACACACACGCAGACACACACACACGCACACACACACACACACACACACACACACACACAAATACAAACAAACACACATTCCACACACACACACACACACACACACACACACACACACACACACACACATTCCACCCTTTCACACACACACACACATTCCACCCTTACACACACACACACACACACACACACACACACACAAACAAACACACATTCCACACACACACACACACACACAAACATACAAACAAACACACATTCCACCCTTCCACACACACACACACTTCATCCTTGACCACCGACGGGTCAAGACGGGTAAGACTCACCTGGCGCTGCTCAGCAGCAGCCACGTCAACTGTTAAGTTGGCCCATACCAACTCCCTCCCCTGAACCCTCCTACCCACAGGAATATCAACAAGTTCTCGCCAGAAGTTACTATTTCATTCTGGAAAGGAATGGAATAAGTGTTGAATAGTGGTGACCAGTGCTTAAGTCAGTGAAAAACAACTCCGCAGTTACAGTTGAGTCTTACCCAAGCTAGCCTTCACACAGTGAGCTCCCAGGTACCCAGTGATAATTCCCCTGAGACTCCACGATAGAGAGGCCTGGGACCACACCTCACCCACTTGAGTGAATGAAGTCCCATGACAACAGACCACGTGGTGTCCCCATGATGCTATGACACCACGTAGTGAGTGAGTTGCTGCAGCATCATGTGAAGTTCCTCATAACACCATCTGTGAGGGAATTACTACACCACGTCAAGCCCCTCATAACACCATCTGTGAGGGAATTACTATCCCATGTGATGCCCCTCATAACACCATCTGTGAGGGAATTACTACACTACATGTCTGCTGTTCAACACCTCAGCTCACATGATTTACGTGTGTAAACATTAATCTGTATGTTCACTGTATGTTCCTTTACCTTTCTCTAATGAAGGCTTTTGTTAAACCACCAATGTATGTAATAAGTCATTTATGTCCAATGTATATTTTCAGCCTTCGGGCTGCAGAACTTTTTCAATAAACCGTTAATTATTATTATTATTACACACACACACACACACACACACACACACACACACACACACACACACACACACACACACACACACACACACACACCATTGACCAAAAAACTAAACCAAACATAATGCTCCTTTGGTTAACTCAGGAAGGATGGGAAGTCAAAAAATGCCTCAGTTGGTTAATTTACATAATTCGCGGGAAACTGTTTACCCCGGGAGCGTTCTCGTAGCATCGTTCTCACTAGGAATCCGGAATCCGGTTGAAGCAGTGTCTTACCTACACATGGAGACTAATTGCATTCCTCCGCTGCTCTCAACAGTTTTACCCCTCTTCTTGTACCGAGAGAGAGAGAGAGAGAGAGAGAGAGAGAGAGAGAGCTATCTTAGAAGGCAGATTACAGTATCAATGTAAATTCTTGTCCTATGTTATTAAGAACAGCTACCACTACTACCACCACCACCACCACCACCACCACCATCACCACTACCACCACCACCACCATCACCACCACCACCACCAGCATCATATAAATGGGCGGATCATCTTAGTGCTCACATTTAAAATTCCTGGGCAAAGGTACACTCCTGTTTTTAAGAGTTGGTATGCAAATGAGGCGCCAGAATCTCTCTCTCTCTCCCTCTCTCTCTCTTTTGAAATGTTAATATCTTTACTTTCTTTTTTCCTTCTTTTTGCCTCTGGGGAAACCTCTCTTTTTTTCCGTCTTCTCTAAAACTAACCCCATATGTAAAAATTCTTCTTCTTTTTATATTAAAGTTACCCCTTAATTTTTTTTAGTTCCCCCCCTAAAAAAAATTCCTTTGTATTTTTTATTTTTTTCTTAGAATTAATATTAATGATGTGATTAAATATATATATTACTATAATATTAAGGGAATAAAATGATAATTAATTGGCGTATTTCATAAGAGGTAATAGATTTCCACAGTAATTAGCTACCTCATTAATTATTGATATTTAATTAGCTGAGTAATTAAGTGTTAACATTCTTGAGTTTATTTTACCTAGATAATTAATTAATCACATTTTAAGAATAATTAAATATTTTAAAGGGATTTTTTTTTATTATAATTAAATATAAACTTTCATAATTAAATATATGCTATAGAAATAATCATAGTTTTTCTAAATACGTAATTTTTATAACCAGTAATTTAAAATAGCTGAGATATTATATTTTTACTGATTAAAATTGATGTAAGTGTTAAATTTGACTTCAGTGTTAAATTTGACTTCAGTGTTAAATTTGACTTCAGTGTTAAATTTGACTTCAGTGTTAAATTTGACTTAAGTGTTAAATTTGACTTCAGTGTTAAATTTGACGTAAGTGTTAAATTTGACTTCAGTGTTAAATTTGACTTCAGTGTTAAATTTGACTTAAGTGTTAAATTTGACGTAAGTGTTAAATTTGACTTCAGTGTTAAATTTGACTTCAGTGTTAAATTTGACTTAAGTGTTCCTTACTTATCAGGTTGGGAGGTGGAAAGGAAGAGAGGAGAGAGAGAGAGAGAGAGAGAGAGAGAGAGAGTTAAAGTGATCAGTGTTGCCAATACCAAGTGATAGGCAATTCTATTATACTGAATGACTCGGGGGAGATTTTGACAATGATTGATGACTTGGTAACACTGAGACTCACACCGCTACTTCTAGGAGTGTTGCCAAAAGCTTGTCTCACCTTGACCTTGCTTATAACAACAACAAGGTCATCAACAACAACAACAAAATAATAATAGTAAAAAAAAATGACAATGTTGATGATGATGATGATGATGATGATGATGATGAGAGTAAATAATGATACTGACTATTACTGGTGTTAATGAGAGAGAGAGAGAGAGAGAGAGAGAGAGAGAGAGAGAGAGAGAGAGAGAGAGAGAGAGAGAGAAACACATTCATACAACAGCATCTTAAAGCAGCGCCATAGTGGTGGAGAGAGATAATGGTGGAGAGAGATAGTGGTGGAGAGAGATAGTGGTGGAGAGAGATAGTGGTGGAGAGAGATAGTGGTGGAGAGAGATAGTGGTGGAGAGAGATAGTGGTGGAGGGAGATGGTGGTGGAGAGAGATAGTGGTGGAGAGAGATAGTGGTGGAGAGAGATAGTGGTGGAGAGAGATAGTGGTGGAGAGAGATAGTGGTGGAGAGAGATAGTGGTGGAGAGAGATAACGGAATTGGGGAGACAGAATCAGGTACCATATGAATTAGGGTTGACTAGAATAGGGCCAAATAGGACTAGGACCCTTGGGGTTTTGGGTCCTATTACGTTAAGCTAGTACCTATTAATACGGTGACCTATTTAACTAGTTCACCAATAGGACCTACCTACTTTACCACACAGGAAGAAAACATGATACTCTCTATATATAATTTTACAAACACCATTTTTTTTTAGCTAATTCTCCCAATGGCTGTTTAATTAGGCTAAGATATTTTTTATGTAAATGGGTTCAGTTTTTTCTCTTTTATATAATACCCCAAAATATAATCGCAAAACAATTCTATCTTACAAACTTTCTCACTCCACAAAGTTGCCCTGAATGAAGAACTCAAGAGAGACTAAATACTGCTTAAAAGTTCCACAGATAAGAAAGTTTAATGTGTCTAGTGTACTCTTAGCAAAAGGTTATAAATGTTGTCTTTTCCCATGAAGAAAGAGACAAGTTTTGTTTTAGAACTTATTGGATATTCTCAAGTTCAATTCGGAAACACACACACACACACACACACACACACACACACACACACACACACACACACACACACGTCAGGACACCACACTTTCATCTGAAGGAAGAAGAGGAGGACGAAGAGGAGGAGAAGAAGGAAGAAGAGAAGGAATACGAGGAGGAAGAAGAGGAGGTGAAGAAGGAAGAAGAGAAGGAATAAGAGAAGGAAGAAGAGGACGAGAAGAAGGAAGAAGAGAAGGAATAAGAGAAGGAAGAAGAGGAGGAAGAAGAAGAGGGGGAGAAGAAGGAAGAAGAGAAGGAATAAAAGAAGGAAGAATAGGAGGAGAAGAAGGAAGAAGAGAAGGAAGAGGAGGAGGTGGAGGCAGAGGCACCCCCCTCCCCCTCAACTGAACCGTGGGCATCTGTGCTTTCAATAGACGAGGGTGAGAAGGTATTCAGCAGGAGATAAGACTAGCATAGTGTGAGAGCAAGGGGAGGCGGCTTCTCACAACAGCTACAGTGTGTTGTGAGCTGACGTACCCCTTCAAGTTGTTACCCTGAAGGACTGTGTGTAGCGCCCAGATACACTTGTGTCCGCCTTGTTCTTATTTACACAAAGGCTGGGGTATATCTAGATACTCAAACACTATAGTATGTATCCGCCTAACCTAACCTAACCTAACCTAACCTAACCTAACCTAATCTAACCTAACCTAATCTAACCTAACCTCAGATTCCGGTAACTGAGTATATGTAATAATTTAGTCTATAGCAACAACGTAGATTTATTTACACTCGCCACCACTTACAAGGTTAGATTAGGTTAGGTTAGGTTAGGTTAGGTGGTGAGGAGCGTCTTCTGATCCCTGTGTCCCCCCCCCCCCCGACACACACACGTACAGAACCATACACACATACGAGTGTACAAAGACATGTGTACCCATTGCCATTGCATGTCCGAGGGTAAAGTAATAACAATCTCAATTTACTCCCATTTCCCGTGGTGACTGTCCCCTCCCCCCTTCCCCCCTCCCCCTTCCTCTCCCTCCTGCTTCCTCCCCCCTACCTCCCCCTCCTGCTTCCTCCCCCTCCCTCTCCCTTATACCCCCCCTCCCACATGAGGAACCACTGAGGGGAAGGGGTGCAGGGGTTGGGGAAGGGGGGAAGGAAGGAAGGGGAGGGGAGGAGTTGCCGGGCCTGGGAAGTGTTGGTCACAGGTCACCCCTCCCAGCACCCACCACCATTTCACCACCACCACCACTTCACCACCACCACCACCACTTCACCGCCACCACTCTTTCTCCACCACCACTTCACCAATAACATCAACACTTCACCACCACCACTTCACTACCACCCCACGTATGGAATGACGTCACATAAATTCTAAAAGGTATTTTTTTATCAAATTGGCCGTGTTGAGGTGTACAATAAACTAGCAGCTGAGACAAAACTGACCTATTACACCAAGTGACCTATTCCACCAAGTGACCTATTCCACCAAGTGAACCTATTCCACCAAGTGAACCTATTCCACCAAGTGACCTATTCCACCAACCCACGACTGGAAGGGTTATGTGAGTCATAGTCTATTGAAGTAACACCAACGATCACAAACTCCTATGGCAACTTGACTCACGATAGACAGACAGACAGACAGACAGATAGACAGACAGACAGATAGACAGACAGATAGACAGATAGATAGATAATAGATAGATTTAAAAGAGATTAGTAGTCTCTCGTGAAGAAATAACAGCCTCGGTGTGTGTTGGTCCCAGCAGGCGAGAGGGTACACGTTATTGAGTTAGGATCAAGTAAGTCTGTCTGTCTGTCTGTCTGTCTGTCTGTCTCTTTTTTTGTCACACACACACACACACACTACCCCCCCAAGGATCTCAACTACCTCCCAAGGATCCCAACTACCTCCCAAGGATCCCAACTACCCCCCCCCCCAAGGATGCCAACTACCTCCCAAGGATCCCAACTACCCCCCAAGGATCCCAACTACCTCCCAAGGATCTCAACTACCTCCCAAGGATCTCAACTACCTCCCAAGGATCCCAACTACCCCCCCCCCCCAAGGATGCCAACTACCTCCCAAGGATCTCAACTACCTCCCAAGGATCTCAACTACCTCCCAAGGATCCCAACTTCCCCCCAAGGATCCCAACTACCCCCCAAGGATCCCAACTACCCCCCAAGGATCCCAACTACCCCCCAAGGATCCCAACTACCCCCCAAGGATCCCAACTACCTCCCAAGGATCCCAACTACCCCCCAAGGATCCCAACTACCTCCCAAGGATCCCAACTACTTACAACAATGGAAAAAAATTACTTGCCAGGTACTAATTTGTGTTGTCCCATCCCAGAGAGAGAGAGAGAGAGAGAGAGAGAGAGAGAGAGAGAGAGAGTCAGTCAAGTCTCTCTCTCTCTCTCTCTCTCTCTCTCTCTCTCTCTCTCTCTCCTGTGACCAGCTCCAAGCAACTCAACTCCTCCAGGAATGTTTTATGAGCTCAGGAATTTCACTGAAGATACCAACAGAGACGCGATCCTCCTCCTCCTCCTCCTTCTTCCTCTTCCTCTTCCTCCTCTTCCAACACCTCTCCTTCCTCCTCCTCTTCCTTCTCCTCCTCCTTCGGTACAGCGTGAGACAAGCAAGAGATGTTGTCAGGAAGTGTTGCTATAGGGATGTAAACAAACATTCTCAAGGGTAGTAATAAACGATGTCTCTCTCTCTCTCTCTCTCTCTCTCTCTCTCTCTCTCTCTCTCTCTCTCTCTCTCTCTCTCTCTCTCTTGAAGTTTCCTACCTGAATCCCTTCCTGAGTACCTGTCAATTATCTATCTACCTACCTGTGTAATTACCTGTCTATATCCTTACCTCCTTCCCTCCAAATCTCTACCTTATGACTTCATTACCTCTCCACCTCATCTCACAGACCACTTACCTGTCACTGGCAGTAATCCTTGTCATGTGAGGTCATAGCTACCGTCACCTCACTTCTACAGCCTCTCAGTTTGGTAGTTTCCTTTGAGGTCTTGATAACTTGTCACCGATTGACTACAGATGGGTTGATGGTTTAATGTAGCGATAAATTACCTAAATACCTACACCTGATATTTGGTCACTTAACCACCTCCCTACTCCACCATACCACCTCTCTACTCCACCATACCACCTCTCTACTCCACCATACCACCTCCTTACTCCACCATACCACCTCTCTACTCCACCATACCACCTCCCTACTCCACCATACCACCTCTCTACTCCACCATACCACCTCTCTACTCCACCATACCACCTCTCTACTCCACCATACCACCTCCTTACTCCACCATACCACCTCTCTACTCCACCATACCACCTCCCTATCCACCATACCACCTCTCTACTCCACCATACCACCTCCCTATCCACCATACCACCTCTCTACTCCACCACACCACCTCCCTACTCCACCATACCACCTCTCTACTCCACCATACCACCTCTCTACTCCACCACACCACCTCCCTACTCCACCATACCACCTCCCTACTCCACCATACCACCTCTCTACTCCACCTCTCTACTCCACCAGCTCCCTCGGGCCTAGACGAAGGAACCAGACATATTCTGAAGCAAATTGTCCAGAGACAGACGATATGCGACGCTGCGTTAGCTATTGTAGTTTCCTCAGCTTGGCTAATACCTGCTACACGACTCACTGTGTTTCTGAGGGAGAAGGAAACTGTCTTCCCTTTAGGATAAAATTTGAAAGATTCCAATTTACAGGTGATTCGAATACAATGTGAGATATGGGTTGTTAATTTGACTCGCTCGTTCAGACAATTTGCGTTAGTCTGGGTTACTGAGTAATGATCTACGGAGCTATAGGACCGTGTAGCGTAGTGTAGTGTCCACTTTGACGGCTAAATACTCTTGTTATTGAGCCGGGAGGTGGTGGTAGGGAGGATAGTGGTAGAGAGAATAGTGGTAGTAGTGGTGGTAGGGAGGATAGTGGTAGTAGTGGTTGGGAGGATAGTGGTAGTAGTAGTGGTAGGGAGAATAGTGGTGGTAGTGAGAATAGTGGTAGTAGTGGTGATAGTGAGAATAGTGGTAGTAGTGGTGGTAGGGAGAATAGTGGTGGTGGTAGGGAGGATAGTGGTAGTGGTGGACGGAGACACGGGAGGAAGTGGACGCTTCCATCAATTAATTTACGCGGCTGAGGGAGGGAGGGAGAGAGAAAGGGGGGGGGGGAGAGGAGGAGGGAGTGGGGAGGGGTGAAGAAGGGAGGGAGTTAGATGAGGCGGAGGGTGAGGAGGGGGGGGGAGCGAGAGGGAGGGCGAAGGAGGGGGAGGGGTAAAGAAGGGAGGGAGTTAGATGAGGAGGAGGGTGGGGGGAATACAGAGGGAAGGGGAAGGGGGAAGAGAAAGGATTGGAGAAGGGAAAAGGGTGAAGCAGAAGAACAGAGAGAGAGAGAGAGAGAGAGAGAGAGAGAGAGAGAGAGAGAGAGAGAGAGAGAGGTCAAACACTTAACCATTTACTCTCTCCTTAACAAGACACACAACTTAAAACTCCACCATAATTATACTCGCCTGCGTCTGTCCTAAAAACAAGCAAACAGTTCAAGTAAACAAGGGAGAGGGAGAGGGAGAGGGGGTGGAAGGGAGAGGAAGAGGGGGTGGAAGGGAGAGGGGGTGGAAGGGAGAGGGAGAGGGGGTGGAAGGGAGAGGGAGAGGGGGTGGAAGGGAGAGGGAGAGGGGGTGAGAGGGAGAGGGAGAGGGGGTGGAAGGGAGAGGGGGTGGAAGGGAGAGGGAGAGGGGGTGGAAGGGAGAGGGAGAGGGAGGATGGGAAAGGGGAGAAGGAAGAGCATATAGCTTCAGCCTGCTCTGGGGAGACGACTGACTGACTGGCTAACTGACTGAAATGACTGACTGGGAGGTATTTCACTTACCGATTTATCAAGACTGTTAACTGTTTATGTCATTGTGTTAACCTTTACAGTCACACAGTAATTGGTCTCTTGTCCTGTGAGGTTAGGTCAGGTCAGGTCAGGTCAGGTCAGGTTACGTTGGTTATGCTAGGTGTGTGTGTGTGTGTGTGTGTGTGTGTGTGTGTGTGTGTGTGGTGTCCAGGGCAACAGCTGTACCTGGAGGGGCAGTGATGAAGGAGTGGGGGGGGGGGGGAGTCGCTTATTAGTGTCTTCTCTCAGGCTAGAGTCCTACTCGACCACCCCGCTGAGAGCCATGGAGGAGGACCCTTCGAGGACTGTCTAGAGGGGTAGTAAGTCACGGGTCTGCTGCAGGAGTGAGGAGGAGGAAGTGGAGGAGGAGGAGGAGGAGGAGGAGGAGGAGGAGGAGGAGGAGGAAGAGGAGGAGGACCTTTTCTCACCCTACTTCACTTTCTCTTCCTCCCCTCCCCTCACCCCCACCCTTCCCCCTCCCCCCTCACACTCCCTCCTCCCCCTCACACTCCCCCACCCTCCCTCATTCCTTCACCAGAGAGAGAGAGAGAGAGAGAGAGAGAGAGAGAGAGAGAGAGAGAGAGAGAGAGAGAGAGGTAGGTCAGCGTTTAAGAGTTAATGAAATGATTAAATATTACCACTAAAATCAAGCGAGTGTTGGAGGCAATTATAAACCCTGAAATAATGAATGGATGGATAATGGCTAGATGATGGATGGATGGATAATGGATAGATGATGGATAGATATATATATGGATGGATAGAGTGAGATATAGATGACGCATGGAACAATAAACTGGTAAAAAAGATGACAGATGGATGAATAGATGGATAGATGATAACTGGATAGACACACACACACACACACACACACACACACACACACACACACACACACGATGCTCCCCCTTCCCGTGTCTCCTCCCTGCCCTCAGCCCTAATGAAGCATACCTGGACTAGGCTCCGTGCCATTTCTATGCTCTTAACTAGCTTTCAACCTATTGGAGCATACTTGGGCTATATCCCAAGTGTGTGTGTGTGTGTGTGTGTGTGTGTATGTCTTGCCTAAATAGCAAATAGCCACCAGTACCTAATAGCCCTCCAAGGTAATCACACTATTGGGATGGGGTCCAAATCCCTAATTGGCTCATGTTTTAATGAATCGTAATCCCAACGGGGCTTTAATCCCAATGGGTTCGGTTGGGGATTGGAGGAGGAGGGGGGGGGGGTACCTTGCTATCGTCTTCACACTCCTCCAAACGCGACCTCACACCTCCACACTCCTCCAAACGCGACCTCACACCTCCACACTCCTCCAAACGCGACCTCACACCTCCACCGAATGACATCAAAACGGAAATTATTATTATTATTATTATTATTATTATTATTATTATTATTATTATTATTATTATTATCTATTCCTAATACCGACTAAATGTGTTTACCCCAACGTAGAAAAAAATCACTCAGGCAATGAGGTAAATTTAAAGTCTTTAACACAACCAAAACAACGTGGCCAAAATTTGACCAGTTTATCCCGGCAACTTTCTCCTTAATTCACTTGGTTTACCACACTAGTGAACAGAGCAAAGACTTTAAGACGCTCTTCTTCTTTCCTTCTTCTTTTCTTATTCTTCTTCTTCCTTCCTTCTTCTTTTTTCTTCTTCCCTCTTCGTAGCTCACACCTAAAACAATATTGGAACAAAACATCTCCTTAACTCTTACAGGAACAACAAAGTGTTATAAAGATTCTCCCTGACTTTGGTATCGTCTTCACACAAACAAGGCGAGGAATATACACTCGTTCATGGCTCTTCGGTAAATACATTAGTCGAGAACACTAAGTGGAAACCCGGACACCAATACGAACTTAAAGAAAATATGGTAAAGGAGTATTTAGTAGAGTTTTAATAATATAATCTTGTGGGGTGTTCAATATATAGTTATTATTAGTGTGTGTGTGTGTGTGTGGGTATATAACTTTTGATGCCTAGTGAAGTAAAATAAAGGTCGAGAGAGAGAGAGAGAGAGAGAGAGAGAGAGAGAGAGAGAGAGAGACTACATCCAAATAATTCTTAACTTTTCCGACCAATTTCTCCCAGTGTTCAGTCTTTGAGAACAGAAGCCTTTACGGGCCATTTACATTCAAAAGAAGATGAAAAGTTTCCCTAGATTGAGAGACTTTTTTCCCTCCTCGGGTTTTGGGTTAGTAAATTACCATATAATTGTTTCCCCAAAATGATAGATGGATTATGTTTTTTTCTTTCTTTCCAATTGGCTTTTTTATTTTTCTCCCCACCACCAATTCTTTCATCCAATTGGTTATGGTGACACGCCTTTTCCAAGACGTCCTGGGGAAGGGGGGGGTTGGGGGGGGGTTATCGTCAAATGGGGGGGGGGGGTGTTTATGTGTGTTTGTTTGAGATAATAGGTCAAAAAAATGGGGTGTTTAGATGGTGTTTTTGTGGCGATATTATGAACTGAGTTGTTTTTTATGCCTTTCCTCAAGACGTGAACCGTGGTACAATAGAGGCGACCTTAAGATGAGGTCTCTGTTTGGTTTTACCTTTTAAAGACGTACACTTCCCTCCAAGAGTGCCTTTACCTTCTGTGGTGATGTGTACGGAAATGTGAGAAGGTTATGATGGGACATATTTACAGGGCCGTGGGACATATTTACAGGGCCGTGGGATATATTTACAGGGCCGTGGGATATATTTACAGGGCCGTGGGACATATTTACAGGGCCGTGGGATATATTTACAGGGCCGTGGGATATATTTACCGGGCCGTGGGACATATTTACAGGGCCGTGGGACATATTTACCGGGCCGTGGGACATATTTACAGGGCCGTGGGATATATTTACTGGGCCGTGGGACATATTTACAGGGCCGTGGGATATATTTACTGGGCCGTGGGATATATTTACTGGGCCGTGGGATATATTTACCGGGCCGTGGGACATATTTACAGGGCCGTGGGATATATTTACAGGGCCGTGGGACATATTTACCGGGCCGTGGGACATATTTACAGGGCCGTGGGATATATTTACTGGGCCGTGGGACATATTTACTGTAACTTATGATAAAATAATACTACCAACATAAAATACTGTAGTGTCTGTGTTATATTTCTCGGGTCGTCTATGTCTGCTGTTACAAATCATTTATAGATTAATAAATTAGATCTTTATTCAGTTTATCTATACATATTTCATTTATCTTAGATTATATAGTAGAAAAATATGAGCACGAATGATGCTTATAGAGGAAATTAGATACATCAACTGTAATAAGAGAATATCTGTGAACTGATTTAAAAAGCGGGTTAGAAATAGTAGGATACAATTTATGTACACCTGTGTTAGTTATTTAAACCAGTTGTCAGATTTACACAGAAAGCAGAGTCATAATCATTCATAGGGATAATTTTATAACACCTTAAATCGGTGACTTAATCCTGTGAGTATGATGACTTATTCCTGTGAGTATGATGACTTAATCCTGTGAGTATGATGACTTAATCCTGTGAGTATGATGACTTAATCCCGTTAGTATGATGACTTAATCCTGTGAGTATGATGACTTAATCCTGTTAGTATGATGACTTAATCCTGTTAGTATGATGGCTTAATCCTGTTAGTATAATGGCTTAATCCTGTTAGTATGATGACTTAATCCCCTGAGTTCGATGACATAATTCTTTCCTTTCCATATTTTACCCCTTCCGTATCTTCTCTTCCTTCCTTCCTTACCTACCTCTCCTCTCCCCTCCTCCTCCCACCTCCTCCATCTCTTCTTATCTCTTCTCTTCCACTTCGTCTTATCTCTCCTCCCTTCCCTTCCACTCCCCTTCACTCTGTTGTTGATTACTAACTTTGAATGTTATTTAGAAGAGTATGAATACTTAAACGATAATAAAGATTTGGTTAGGTTAGGTCAGGTCAGGTCAGGTCAGGTCAGGTCAGGTCAGGTTAGGTTATGTTAGGTTAGGTTAGAAGGAATTGTATTAATTAACTTACCTGGGAGCCGAGTTTTCTAAGGTCACCTGAGGATTAGGCACCCGAGTTTCTTTCACCTGTTGGGGTGGAGGTAGGGAATTTATGCCTTAGTTATATACAAGGACTAGGGGTTTTTGCCTTAACTCAAGAATTAAAAACATGTCAGGGGAATTCTACATCACGCTGAGACAACGGCGGGGAATTTTTGCGTTAATTTTATACAACGGCAGGGAATTTTCACCTTAATTTTATACAACGGCAGGGAATTTTCACCTTAATTTTATACAACGGCAGGGAATTTTCGCCTCAATTTTATACAACGGCAGGGAATTTTCACCTCAATTTTATACAACGGCAGGGAATTTTCGCCTCAATTTTATACAACGGCAGGGAATTTTCGCCTCAATTTTATACAACGGCAGGGAATTTTCGCCTTAATTTTATACAACGGCAGGGAATTTTCACCTTAATTTTATACAACGGCAGGGAAGTTTTGCCTCAATTTTATACAAGGGCAGGGAATTTTACTTCAGCCTGAGAAAATGGCGGGGGATTTTCGTCTTAACCTCATACAACGGCAGGGGAATTTTAGCCCGATATGAGGTAATGGTCAGGGATTTTTCCCCACTATAACACTGATGACGCCTATCAGGGCCTTCAGCCAACCGGATTAGGGAGGAGACCTTGTTTACTCCTCTCACAGTGTTTGCAGTTGTTTGGAATGGTTGTTTGTATCTTTTTGTGTGAAGCATTTTGTGTATTTTTGTTTGTAATGGCTGTTTACGTAGTCGTGAATATCCATCGTTTTGTGTTTACTTTTGTTTGTAATTTGTTTGTTTGCTATTGAGGTTTGTTCTTTGTTTCATCTGTTTGCATTTGTTTGTAAAGCCTGTTCTTGTTTTGTTTTTGGAGTATTAGAAGGAATTTTGTATTCCTTTGTCATTTCTTTGTCATAGTTCTTACTATTGTTTGCAATGCCACAAAACCTTGTTAACATGTAAACAAAAACTCTTAACTTTGTGTATTTGTTATTATTAAATTGATCAATAGTTTGTTTGCCTCGTGTGAACATTTTTATAAACGCCAGGATGCAAATATAGTGATGAAAATTACTCGTTGCCAACATTGCACAGTAGAAAACATCCCCCATTGGAGAAAAAATATCAGTCAGATCAGAAATGGCAGGGATTATGCTGAATACAATGGCTAAAACACGTTGTAATTTGCATTTCTCTGTGTTGTGTTTTATTCCCACGGTCCGTCATAATTTCCCACGGTCCGTCATAATTTCCCACGGTCCCTTATATATTTCCACGGTCCCTTATATATTCCCACGGTCCCTTATATATTCCCACGGTCCCTTATATATTTCCACGGTCCCTTATATATTCCCATGGTCCCTTATATATTCCCACGGTCCCTTATATATTTCCACGGTCCCTTATATATTTCCACGGTCCCTTATATATTCCCACGGTCCTTTATACATTCCCATGGTCCCTTATATATTTCCACGGTCCCTTATATATTCCCACGGTCCCTTATATATTTCCACGGTCCCTTGTATATTCCCACGGTTCCTTGTATGTTCCCACGGTTCCTTATATATTCCCACGGTCCCTTATATATTTCCACGGTCCCTTATATATTCCCACGGTCCCTTATATATTCCCACGGTCCCTTATATATTTCCACGGTCCCTTATATATTCCCATGGTCCCTTATATATTCCCACGGTCCCTTATATATTTCCACGGTCCCTTATATATTTCCACGGTCCCTTATATATTCCCACGGTCCTTTATACATTCCCATGGTCCCTTATATATTTCCACGGTCCCTTATATATTTCCACGGTCCCTTATATATTCCCACGGTCCCTTATATATTCCCACGGTTCCTTGTATGTTCCCACGGTTCCTTATATATTCCCACGGTCCCTTATATATTTCCACGGTCCCTTATATATTCCCACGGTCCCTTGTATATTCCCACGGTCCCTTATATATTTCCCATATCTTACTTGATGCCTAACCCCTGTTTTTTTTCATTTCCATCCTAAAATTTTCAAAGTACATCATTAATATTTGTCAACGTAAGAACGACCCCGACACAACGCCTGCCAGAGTGTTCATCTTATGGTAATTTTCCTTATAGCCATTACAGAGGCTCAGGGCATTGAACTCATCCAGTACTGAAGCTCTCAACATGGGAGGGTGCTTTCCCCTAAATCCTGTCCTGAAAAATAAGGAAAAAATCTGATATAGGGGAAATTTTATATTGGGAAAATCTGATATAGGGGAAATTTTATATTGGGAAAATCTGATATAGGGGAAATTTTATATTGGGAAAATCTGATATAGGGGAAATTTTATATTGGGAAAATCTGATATAGGGGAAATTTTATGAGGAAAATCTGGTATAGAGAAAAATCTGATAATTTAATGCAGAGAGTAATCTGATAAAAGGACTAATCTGGTGTTAGGAGAAATCTGATTTGAGGATGATCTTATTAAAAGGTAAAATCTGAACCCTGATTTTTTTTAGTGTTTGGGATGAAGTGAAAAATCTGATACAGCGTTTAATATCATTTGTCATTATTATTTTTATGTAATTGTCAAGATTTACGAGAGAGAGAGAGAGAGAGAGAGAGAGAGAGAGAGAGAGAGAGGCGATGAATAAGAAAGAAGTGAAAAGAAAGAGAGAGAACAGAAGAGAAGAGAGTGAGAGAGAGAGAGAGAAGAGAAAAAAAGAGAGAGAGGTGAAAAGAGAAAAAGCGAATAGAAAAGAAGAGAGAGAGAGAGAGAGAAAGGGAGAGAGAGATTGCTCACATATCCGGTCATTAGTCGTCAATCAGAAATGCTTCATAAATTCTCTTAGTCGACAAACGCCTCGTCACTGTCACTCACTGCTGACAGTTACGCATCTACCCTCAAATTACGCTGACATTTACAAAGAAAACATCAGGAATTAATTTTTTTTAGGGGGAAGGGGTGGATTTTTACACCCAAAACGCAACCAAAAACAAACCAAAGGCTTCTGTTTTTGTATCCAACCTGTTCAATACCTGATTTAACTAACGTGGGATTGATTTGTTTTCTTTGAGAGAGTAATTGAGTTTTTTCACGTGTTGTAAAGATATTTTTTTCAATTATAGAGGGGGGGGGGGGGTTAGGGTAGGGTAGGGTAGGTTAGGTTAGGTCAGGTCAGGCTAGGTCAGGCTAGGTCAGGTTAGGTTATATTAAGTTGGGTTAATTTTTCCAGTTAACAAAATCTCCCCAAACCTTTACATTTAATGGTGGAGCAGTTTTTCACATTTCATCTGTTTACATCAGGATCAGAGACTCTCCTTGGGGGAACATTGTTTACATGAAGTCGACAATTCGTAAGGAAGATATACAAATTCATTATCGTAAATCCTCACTTGTTTTACGTATTAAAGTGAAGGCATCGCCGCATTTCAAAAATTAGAATATACATACCATTTTTTTTAACGTATTAAATATAAAATATTACTCAAGATCATTTCCCCCCCCCCCCTAAAACACATTACCACAAGAGCGAGGAAGCGTCTCTCTTTTACATCACAACTAATCATTACTGGAGCAGGAATTACGGAACGTGGGCTACTAGTCCTCTGACTCCCACAAGCCAGGAGCAACGATAGTGAGTGAGGCTGTGTTGACCAGGTGTGACACTACGGTATTAATATATACAGTACATAATGGACACTCCTGTGGGGGGAAGTATCGTATTTATCTCCAGATCCTGAGTAAAAGAATTAGGAAGGAAGGAAACGAAGGAAGGAAGGAAGGAAGGAGATAAATGTTATATGAGAGGGTAGGGCAGGTAGAGACATGGCCACGTATAGAAGTAGTGATAAAAAGTGTACGGTTTTCTTTCCACCACACTCCTTCCCAGACGAGTTATTTTTGTCCATAACTGTACATGTGGTGGAGGTCCTTTGATAAGAGTTGACGTAGTACTATTTTTATCATATACCACAATAAGATTACAGATGAAATAGTGATTATAAAGGACACAATAATAATAATACAATAAAAAATACAAAGAAAGTAGTGAAGGTGAAGGAGAACTGAATGAATAATAACCATCAACTCAACTAAAAAAAACAAACATTGTCAATCATTTATGGGGGGAAGCTTTACGTTTTGTATTCATTCTAACGTAGTTGGGATGATTTTTGCCATATATTAGCGTTCATTCTCGTATACTATCGTTCTGCTAAACTCCTCGTCTTTTATACCTGCATGTAATCATAGTTTTTCGTGCCTTTAAAGCTGAATTCCAACACCCAGTTTATGCACTTGTGTTTGTTGGTAGTCTGTCAACGTGTTCAGACTCGTACCTTCTCTCCCAAAGATAACTCAAATAAAGGAGGGAAGATATAGAGAGGGAGTAATAAAAGTAGTGGAAATTAACAGGGAAAAGAGTCATAATAACTAAAATACTCTAGTGATTAGCCTAAGACTTGACGTAATGGCTAGCGTGAAGACTTATGGTAGTGTCTAACGTAAAGCCTACTACTACTACTACTACTACTACTACTACTAACCGTAAGCTAAAAGGCAGACAAGAAGCGCAACAAGTTACAATTGCTTCACTCGACCCAACTTAATTTTCTTCTTTCTTCAGATCTTGAAAGTCAAACGTAAATTTACCACCATGATAAACTGTCTGGGAAATTCTTCTCTGGTAAACTTTCCTCACGAGAGCAAATGAGGTTGAGGTGAGACGAATGAACCCTTGACACAAACGAACCACTGGTATAAATGAACCCTAGATATATATGTGTGTGTGTGTGTGAGTGAGAAGTATTGGTGGCGAGAGTGAATCCCTTGAGACAAATGAACCACTTAGACATATGGAACCATTAACACTATTGAACCATTAACACTACTGAACCACCGAGACAAAACGACTGACACAGCGAACCTTTGTCAGCTCGAACGGTTCATTCTCTCAGTAATAACTTCACTAATACTATAATTTGTTGAAGTTGTAACCTATTTTATAATATTATTGAATTAAAATCATTTTTGGGGTGATAAGAAATGTTATTGTAATATATATATATATATATATATAGTATATATATATATATATATATATATATATATATGTAATATTCAGAAATTTCAGTGTAATTTCAAACTTCGCCATTGACGATGCTGAGTTCAAGGTCGTCTGAGGGAAGACCTCGCTCCTCCCATGTAGCGAGAGGTTGTGGAACTAGGCCTATACGATATTAAATGTAATTTACCGAGTTAATAGGAACGCGAATCATGAAATTAAATATCAGTTATTAAATTGAAAACAATTATAGGTCGTTTCCCAGTCTGAAAATGTTGCGTATGTCCTAATTAAGCTATTAGTCGTGTGGTAAATAAGTCACTCCCGGGAAGCGTGAACCAGGGAGCAAGGTGGCTGGGGAGCTGTGAGAGAGGTCAAGGACCACCTCTGTGCTGTACCCAGGAGAGACGGATCGCGTGACCTGGTTCCTTCGTTTATTTAACATCAGTATTAACAAGTAAGTTGTATTCAATCTCAGACAAAGCTTGATAGGGCGGTAGGAACAAACGGTGATGTGAGACAATAGCTAACAGCCCGGGTTTTTCAGGGTTCTGTAGACCCCACGCGGTATGATAACG
>CAUDMG010002108.1:392500-500000 GCA_958450375.1 Homarus gammarus
ACTACCGTCACTTATTGTATTAGAAACGTTACTCAATTACCGTCACTTATTGTATTAGAAACGTTACTCAACTACCGTCACTTATTGTATTAGAAACGTTACTCAATTACCGTCACTTATTGTATTAGAAACGTTACTCAACTGCCGTCACTTATTGTATTAGAAACGTTACTCAATTACCGTCACTTATTGTATTAGAAACGTTACTCAACTGCCGTCACTTATTGTATTAGAAACGTTACTCAACTACCGTCAATTACTTCAATGTTTATCTGATCACTTATGCAATTTTAATACAGAAGAAAATATGTGTTTTTCATCGTATTTACCTAAACAATTATGTAATTTTAATAATATACCTGTGTATGTTTTTTCTTTCTGTTTATCAAATCATTTCTAATTACGTTACCTAAGCCTGACGTAAGCGTGACGTAAGCGTGACGTAAATACTTGAGATTGGGAGAATTTTAAGTACGGAGAACCAAGTCAATAATGATACACTTCTTATATCTGTAAGTGCCTCAACTCTAAAGTGCCTTCGGGTAATTATTGAATAAGTAAGTAAATTAAGTGTGAGATACTGATGACTTATCATTTTTACATTTATTGATAGGAGTCTCTATAGTAGGGAGTCTATGGTAGGGAGTCTGTATGGTAGGGAGTCTATGGTAGGGAGTCTGTATGGTAGGGAGTCTGTATGGTAGGGAGTCTGTATGGTAGGGAGTCTATGGTAGGGAGTCTGTATGGTTGGGAGTCTGTATGGTAGGGAGTCTCTGTATGGTAGGGAGTCTGTATGGTAGGAAGTCTATGGTATGGAGTCTATGGTAGGGAGTCTCTGTATGGTAGGGAGTCTCTGTATGGTAGGGAGTCTGTATGGTAGGGAGTCTCTATGGTAGGGAGTCTCTGTATGGTAGGGAGTCTCTGTATGGTAGGAAGTCTCTGTATGGTAGGGAGTCTCTGTGGTAGGGAGTCTCTGTATGGTAGGGAATCTCTGTATGGTAGGGAGTCTCTGTATGGTAGGGAGTCTCTGTGATAGGGAGTCTCTGGATGGTAGGGAGCCTCTGTGGTAGGGAGTCTCTGTATGGTAGGGAATCTCTGTATGGTAGGGAGTCTCTGTATGGTAGGGATTCTCTGTATGGTAGGGTGTCTCTGTGGTAGGGAGTCTCTGTATGGTAGGGAGTCTCTGTATGGTAGGGAGTCTCTGTGGTAGGGAGTCTCTGTATGGTAGGGAATCTCTGTATGGTAGGGAGTCTCTGTGGTAGGGAGTCTCTGTATGGTAGGGAGTCTCTGTATGGTAGGGAGTCTCTGTATGGTAGGGAGTCTCTGGATGGTAGGCGAGTCTCTGTATGGTAGGGAGTCTCTGGATGGTAGGCGAGTCTCTGTGGTAGGGAGTCTCTGTATGGTAGGGAGTCTCTGTGGTAGGGAGTCTCTGTATGGTAGGGAATCTCTGTATGGTAGGGAGTCTCTGGATGGTAGGCGAGTCTCTGTGGTAGGGAGTCTGTGTATGGTAGGGAGTCTCTGTGGTAGGGAGTCTCTGTATGGTAGGGAATCTCTGTATGGTAGGGAGTCTCTGTATGGTAGGGAGTCTCTGTGGTAGGGAGTCTGTGTATGGTAGGGAGTCTCTGTATGGTAGGGAGTCTCCTTCTTCCACCTCTCTCAATTCTTCTCTCACCTGTTTCCCTCCTCCTCACTTCTCTCACTTCATCTTCATTATTTTCCTAATTTCCTTCGGCACTAGTCTCACTTTTTCATTGATTTTTCCATTATCATTCCAATTCCAATAATTATCTTACCATTCTATTATTTTTCTTTCGTTTTCTTTGTTATTGGTCAATCGGATTTTTTCCTTGAGGCTGTATTTGTATTTTTTCCTCTCAGCTCTGATTTTTTTCCCGGTTTTTCCTTCTCTTGTTTTATTATTTTCCAATTTTATTTTTTTTCATGATTTTTTTCCCATTTTGTTTCCGATTTGTAATTTTTTTTTCGTTTTATTTTTCATAACTTTCAGGTATTTTTTAAATAAATTTATTTTAATTTTTCACCTTTTTCTTTCCTCTCCCCTCATTATACTCCCTCACTCTCCTCCCTCATTATACTCCATCACTCTCCTCCCTCATTATACTCCATCACTCTCCCTCATTATACTCCATCACTCTCTCCCACATCTTGTTTAGTATAAAATTATTATTATTATTATTATCATTATTATTATTATTATCATTATCATTATCATTATCATTATCATTATCATTATTAATTCTCTTTTATTCCTTTCAGGTGTGTACACTGAAAGGACGAAGGTGAGAGACAGACAGACAGACCAGACCTAACCTAACCTAACCTAACCTAACCTAACCTAACACAACATCAAGACACACACGAGGAAAAAAAATGACCCCCACAAAAAGAATTCAAACTCAATCATTAGCGTAAAATACCATAATTTACAATGC
Source organism: Homarus gammarus (assembly GCA_958450375.1). NCBI lineage: Eukaryota > Metazoa > Arthropoda > Malacostraca > Decapoda > Nephropidae > Homarus > Homarus gammarus. Next base: position 394,954 of record CAUDMG010002108.1, read on the forward strand.
TAATGACATCTGCGGAGTTTCGGGACAAAGGTAATGAATATATAATTAGTTCCCTCATTAAGGCTCTTACCTTAATATGAAGGCCATCCAGGTGTAAAGGTATACAGGTGAAATATTAGGACCATAAATTATGAGGTTTTATAAATTACTTAAAAAAAAACAATATTTCATTTCATCATTAAAAAAAAGTTTTTTTTAACGACTGCATTAAGGTCAATAAAGTTGAGAGAGAGAGAGAGAGAGAGAGAGAGAGAGAGAGAGAGAGAGAGAGAGAGAGTTCAGATCGACTACAGTAATCGCATTGGACAGCTCGGAGAAGTATTGCTAGGAGTCAGGATAAATGAGTTTGTTTACATAGTGGTTGGTGGAGGCTGTAGGCTCACTGGCTAGCTCTACCTTCCCCTCTTCCCCCCCCCCGTTCTTCACCCCCCTCTCCCCTCTCCCCCTCTCCCCCTCTCCCCCTACCCTAATGTGTAGTGTCTCATTGGAATCTCACGAGACAAGAAAATACCCAGAAATTATAGATTATCGGCTGAGTCCTTGGTGACATGTGACACCATGTAACACCATATGACACCGTGTAACACTGTATGACACCGTGTAACACTGTATGACACCGTGTAACACTGTATGACACCGTGTAACACTATATGACACCGTGTAACACCGTATGATACCGTGTAACACTGTATGACACCGTGTAACACTGTATGACACCGTGTAACACTGTATGACACCGTGTAACACCGTATGATACCGTGTAACACTGTATGACACCGTGTAACACTGTATGACACCGTGTAACACTGTATGACATCGTGTAACACCGTATGACACCGTGTAACACCGTATGACACCGTGTAACACCGTACGACACCGTGTAACACCGTATGACACCGTGTAACACTGTATGACACCGTGTAACACTGTATGACACCGTGTAACACCGTATGACACCGTGTAACACCGTATGACACCGTGTAACACCGTATGACACCGTGTAACACCGTATGACACCGTGTAACACCGTATGACACCGTGTAACACCGTATTACACCGTGTAACACCGTATAACACCGTGTAACACTGTATGACACCGTGTAACACCGTATGACACCGTGTAACACCCTGAAACAGTGAGGTCACACCGTGTAACAGTGTCTGACGGGTGGTGCTCACGCCCTGTCCTAATTATGCGCTTTAACTAGCTTGTTAGCGGCCCTCCCTCCCTCGCTCCCTCCCTCCCTCCCACTGTACCTCCTTGCTTCTCTCCCTCCCTCCCTTCCATCCTCCCTCCCTCCCTCCCGCTGTACCTCCTTGCTTCTCTCCCTCCCTCCTTCCTTCCCTCCCTCCCTCCCTCACTCTCTTTTCCCATCTCCCTTCCTCTCTCTTCCTTCCGTTTTTCCCTACCTCCTACCACCCAGTCTTCCTTCCTCTCTCTCTCTCTCTCTCTCTCCATTACTCCGGTTCGTCACATTATCTACCTCTCTTCCTTTAATTCTTTATTTTCTTTATTCCTATTCCTTCCTCTGTTCTTTGATTCTTACTCTTTCCTTTCCATTTACTCTTGTTTCTTCTTATTCCTTGGTTTATTACTTAAGGGTTAAGTCATTGTACTCAAGGGGTTAAATCATCGTACTCAAGGGGTTAAATCATCATAGTCTGGGGTTAAATCATCGTACTCAAAGGGTTAAATCATCATAGTCTGGGGTTAAATCATCGTTTTCTGGGGCTAAATCATCGTACTCAAGGGGTTAAATCATCGTACTCAAAGGGTTAAATCATCGTACTCAAAGGGTTAAATCATCGTACTCAAGGGGTTAAATCATCGTACTCAAGGGGTTAAATCATCATAGTCTGGGGTTAAATCATCGTACTCAGGGGTTAAACCATCGTACTCAGGGGTTAAACCATCGTACTCAAAGGGTTAAATCATCGTACTCAAGGGGTTAAATCATCGTACTCAGGGGTTAAATCATCGCACTCAAGGGGTTAAACCATCGTACTCAAAGGGTTAAATCATCGTACTCAAGGGGTTAAATCATCATAGTCTGAGGGTAAATCATCGTTTTCTGGGGTTAAATCATCGCACTCAAGGGGTTAAACCATCGTACTCAAGGGGTTAAATCATCGTACTCTGGGATCAAGACTGCAATATCTCTCAGCGTGTCTTGTGATGAGAATTAAAAATATCTATTAGTTCCCATTCGATAAAAATTCTCAAAAACTGTATTTCTCAATTCTTGTCGTGGTGTGAGAACTTCAACTATGTCTCATATTTCGTGTTGGCTTTTGAGAAATTAAGAAAATAGCTCTCACTTGCCACTGGACGATGAGACTGAGGAAACATAAATTGAGATATATAAGTATTGATATAGATTTAACTCTATTACAGGTATAGAATGAGAGATATATTACAGGTACAGGTTCAAGTACACTAATTACAGGTAAGAAACTAGACGAAATATTGGTAAAATACGCATAAAGTACAGGTGAAGCAGTGATTAATTAGCGTCACAGGTGTTCGTGTTGATGTCTCGGTCTCGTGTTTTTTGGGGTCTCGGCGGCGAGATATGGAGATATAATGTCTCTCCTCCGGTGTCACAAGAGAGAGATAATGAGAGAGATAACTGTGGTTGAGCTGTGGTTAATGTTGTTGTTGTTGTTGTTGTTGTTGTTATTGTTATTGTTGTTGTTATTGTTGTTGTTGTTGTTATTGTTGTTGTTTTTGTTGCTGTTTTTGTTGCTTATTATTATTATTATTATTATTAGTAGTAGTAGTAGTAGTAGTAGTAGTAGTAGTGTCAGTAATAGTAGCCGTAACAGAAGCAGCAACAGTAGCAGCACCAGTAGCAATACCAGCCCCAGCACCAGTAGAAGTAGCAGCAGCAGTAGCAGTCAGCATTACCTGCGGCTACTAAGCGATTGTAGACGCCTCGGGTTACGACCAAGGAACACGAGTTGGTGTGGGGCGCGGCGGTGAGAGAGAGAGAGAGAGAGAGAGAGAGAGAGAGAGAGAGAGAGAGAGAGGGCATTACGTTAACAACATCCCTGACATTGGTATACAAGGTGTCAGGAGGTGTCAGGTGGTGTCAGGAGGTGTCAGGTGCTAATATAAATCTAAGAGGAGGTGTCAGAAGGTGTCAGGAGGTCACAACATGGCTCTATGTGTAAGGTGTCAGGAGGTGTCAGGTGTTAATATGAATATAATAGAAGGGTGTCAGGTGTTGAAATAGGTTTAATACACACACACACACACACACACACACACACACACACACACACACACCTGGGGTAAAACACAGGTTATAACATCATAAATTACTACGAGTTATATTAATTATTTCCTACCATCCAACCGAAGTAAAAATGTAAACAAAACACGTAAATTTATTGATACTGTAAAAATATGTAAAAAAAAAGTAGGAAACATTATATTAATTTTCCTACATCGTAAACAAACTTGTAAACATGAAAAAAAATATTCTTATAAACATGAAAGTAAATAAACAACAACGTGAATGTTTTAAATCCTTGAAATAAAAAAAACAAGGGAAAAAAGTCTTAAAAAAAACATATTTTTTTTCCTCCCACGGGTTGTGTAAAAAAACAGCAATATATACGACAGGAAGAAGAGCCTTAAGACAGTTTCTGAGACAATAACGTTACCTTCTTGAACCCTGGACTACCTCACGGAAATAATAGGAAAGAGAAAAATAATGGTTATATATATGTGATCCCTGACGTCACCCGAGCAGTGAGTCATTCATGATGGTGGAGTTAATGTGACGTCTCTCTCTGCTGTTACTACACTCCCCTTATCATCTTTCGTATCTCCCCCCCTCCCCTCCCCCCCTCCCCCTTTCCCCTCATCTCCTCATGGGATCAACATCTACTTTCCCTCCCTCTACCTCCCTCCATCTCGATTCCCTTCCATCACCTCCCTCCCTCCTTCCCTCCCTCCCGATTCCCTTCCTTCTCCTTCCCCTCCGTCCTCACCATCTCCTCTTCCTCCACCTCTTTCTCTTTCCCCCCATCTCCACCATTACCACCATCCCTCTTCCCAGCTGTTACCGTGAGTCACTGAAGCAGTAGTGCCACAACCCCCTCGCCGCGCCACCCCACCGTAATAAGGCCTCCCACTTGATGTACACATATCCATTTCCGTCACTCATAATTGCGCGGCTCTGGTAATACTTGTCCTCCATGATGCCAGATATTTTGTTTTTCCGAGTAATATCTGTGTGTGTGTGTGTGTGTGTGTGTGTGTGTGTGTGTGTGTGTGTGTGGTTAGAGAGGTTTTCAGGGGTTAAGGAGAAAAAAAAAACACCTTAACTCCACCAGTCTCACAGGGAAAAAAATTATATAAAAACATAAAGGAAGAAACACGTATAGAAAAAAAATATATTTAAACATAAGGTCTTGGGTGGGAAAAAAATAGGAACAATCCTTAAATAGTTAAAAAAAAAAAGATCGGAGTTTATTTCACGTAGTTTATTCCCAACCAAACATTAAAATTTATTCCATATATTTTTTTCCATTTTATAACCAAAACAAAATAACAAAATATCAGCCAAAATATTTTACAAATCCACACTGCCAGAGGTAAAATACGAATAAAAAAAACACGAATTTCTGCAACAACGAAGATCAAAATATAATTCGCAATTATAAAGGTCTGACGCGGGTCGGATGTAAACACTGGGATCGTCTGGCTGCCAAGTGTCAACACCATCTGGCTGCTTGGGCGGTGGGGGGGGGGGGGGGGTGGAAGGGGTAGGAGGGAGGGAGGGGTTATCTGAGTAGAGACGGGGGGGAAGAAGGGTAGGAGGTGGGGAGGGGGTAGGAGGAGAGGAAGAAGGGAAAGAGGGGGGGATGGGGTAGGGTTAGGAGGCGACCCAACATTCCCAAGTAACTTCATTCATAAATTGTAATAAGGTGTTGCCATTTCAGCATTTATGGGAGGTAATTCTTTTTTCAGGTTTGTTAGGGGACACGACTCGAATTATTCATAGTGTGTAAAAATGTTGTTATGGTAAAGTTTGTGTTGTTATTTACAGGTTGTTAAGTGTTGTTAGTTATAAATTGTGGTTGGTGCTGTCATTTATAGATTATTGAGAGAGAGAGAGAGAGAGAGAGAGAGAGAGAGAGAGAGAGAGAGAGAGAGACTTCCATAAACATGCAATAAATAAAAAAAAAATATCATGGAGGTCTGTTGTTTTCTTACACAATAACACGAAACAAAAGACAAATAGGAATGCTAAGGAGTTGATATAATATGTGGGGGTGTGGGTGGTGGTGTGGGTGGTGGTGGTCATCTTGTAGTGTGGGTGGAGGTGTGGGTGGTGGTGGTCATCTTATAGTGTGGGTGGTGGTCATCAGGTAGCGGGGGTGTGGGTGGTAGTGGTCATCTTGTAGTGTGGGTGGAGGTGTGGGTGGTGGTGGTGGTCATCTTGTAGTGTGGGTGGAAGTGTGGGTGGTGGTGGTGGTCATCTTGTAGTGTGGGTGGAAGTGTGGGTGGTGGTGGTGGTCATCTTGTAGTGTGGGTGGAAGTGTGGGTGGTGGTGGTGGTCATCTTGTAGTGTGGGTGGAGGTGTGGGTGGTGGTGGTCATCTTGAAGTGTGGGTGGAGGTGTGGGTGGTGGTGGTCATCTTGAAGTGTGGGTGGAGGTGTGGGTGGTGGTGGTCATCTTGTAGTGTGGGTAGAGGTGTGGGTGGTGGTGGTCATCTTGTAGTGTGGGTGGAGGTGTGGGTGGTGGTGGTCATCTTGCAGTGTGGGTGGAGGTGTGGATGGTGTTCATTTTTCAATAGCGGATTTTGTCCTTGATATTTTCCCATTAAAATAAAAAAATAATAGCCGATTGAAGTCCGTCCGCTAATGGGAGTTTTTCATTTAACGAGAGACTGATAATGGAAGAATTATTAAAGAATTGTTAAGTTTTAAAGTATAATTACTGTAAGCTTTATTCCTACGGGTGTTTCTTGGTTGATCGTGAGAAGGAGAGCTATAAGCGAGGGGAAAGAGGGTGGTAAGGGGTGGTAGGGGGAAGGGTTAAGGGGTGGTAAGGGAGGGGGTTTAGGGGAAGTAAGGGAAAGGACAGCGAGAGAGTTTAAGGAGGAATAGGTCACAGTTTAGGGGGTAAGGGAAGGAGAAAGGGAGGGTTTTGACCTTAGGGGGTAGTATGGAGGAAGAGGGAGAAGTTACTTTAAAAATAAAATAAAGAATTAGTACTTACTTACTTACTTACTTACAATATATACTTTACCTCATTTTCACCTACTTTTAAACTTTACTTCATTACTTATATACATTTTTATCAGATCATTAAATAAAAAAAAATACATATCAAATTTTTCCCCACTACGATATACACCAGGTATAAATGAAGTGTCAGCCACCCACTCGTTAGCGTCAGCAGCTGAGTTGCGATAGCGGTTTGGGCTGATAATTATTCGATAAGCAGTATAGCGATAGCCCATCATCCTTGAGAGAGAGAGAGAGAGAGAGAGAGAGAGAGAGAGAGAGAGAGAGATTATCGTCCGTCTGGTATGAAGTGGACGCTATACGGTACGATACGTTGGGCGTCAGTTACATTAGATTAATTCTGTGTTTTATTTTTTATTATTATTCACGTTGGTTTATTTATTTATTTATTTATTTAGTTATATGTAGATTGTATAACGCAGGAAAGACTTACCAAAATACCCTCACTTGTGGAAGCCCTTTGTAGTCAGGTCAGTATAGGAGGAAAAGTGGGACGATCACTTTGGGGTAATGTGAGAAGCCCATGGTGTAAGTGGGGTCGTGGGTACAGTGAGGAGCCCATGGTGTAAGTGGGGTCGGGGGTACAGTGAGAAGCCCATGGTGTAAGTGGGTCGGGGGTACAGTGAGGAGCCCATGGTGTAAGTGGGGTCGGGGGTACAGTGAGGAGGCCATGGTGTAAGTGGGTTGGGGGTACAGGAAGGAGCCCATGGTGTATGTGGGTTGGGGATACTGGGGGGAAAACTCGTTCCAGTCATTCAGTCAATCTCTGCAACACAAACACACAACACTGAAGGCTCTGCAACACAACAGTAGGGAAGCGGGTAGCCTCCTGTCCTTAACTTACAATAAGTTTGTAGGTTTGTGTTGCCAATATCCGCTGATAGTGAACAAAAGGCCTTATCGGTGAGCTGGTGGGTGTGGGTTTGGGTGAGTGGGCGTCTGTGGGTGGGTGGGTGGGTGGGTGTGGGTGTGTGTGTATGGGGGGGGGGGGGCGTGCACATAAATTCGAGTGCTTGAACACACCAATGCACACATATAAATTTGAAAATATTGTCCAAACTGAGAGAGAGAGAGAGAGAGAGAGAGAGAGAGAGAGAGAGAGAGAGAGAGAGAGAGAGAGAGAGAGAGAGAGACACTCGCTTACAATAGTGTCACCACAAGCTCGGTGTTGTATTACTATATATTCATGACCATCTCCCGGTGTGGCGAGAGAGAGAGAGAGAGAGAGAGAGAGAGAGAGAGAGAGAGAGAGAGAGAGAGAGAGAGAGAGAGAGAGAACACACACCACTACTTAACCTCGTAACAGTATCTCCAGGTATGTATAATAACTGGCGGCTTCGTTATAAGTACGTATGCAAATTATCCCACTTGGCCACAGCTTCTGAGACCCACCGCGAGATGAGATCCTAAGTGCGACCTTCTGTAATAGTAGTATTAGGAATGTACTAAAGGCCTCGTCGATGTAAACAGACCACATAGGGTGTATATGTCAGACTCCTCATCATATAAGCCTCACTGTAACATGTGTTTTGGCGTAACATGACACCATAAGACTCACCCTCTGATTTGTTCAACAGGAGTCTCGCAGGTGGGTGGTGGAGCTAAGACTCTCGGAGGTTCATAGGTTAATATGTACCTCTATCTGACGTGAGAAAGACTCCCAAAGGAACCTATGACACTCAGACAGAGGCTACGAGTCTCTCAATAGAGCTGTGAGACTCTAAATAGAGATAGGTAAAAATGCTTCGTTATCTTTGATCGAATCGCCCTGTTGCTTACCAGTGTTTACATACCTGCGCTGCCTCTCTACATTAAATACCTGCACAGTCTATATACAATACATGCTAAATTAATGTGAATTTCTATGATTATTCCACTGATTATCTCTCTCTCTCTCTCTCTCTTTCTCTCTCTCTTTGTATCTTTTCCCAGCGGCTGTTAACTAACCCTCCCCTATCTTCCCCTACTCTCCCCTCCCCTCCCATCACCACCCCCTCCCATCACTACCCTCCCCTCACATCACCATCACCGTCTCATATACGTGATCCCTTGGTCCGTGCAAATTTTATTTTTTTTATTTTATTTTTTTCTATGTCGCAGATTTCAGATTTCACAGCATCAGCAATACGACACTCGCGGAGGCCTCTACCCTCGCCTACCACAGCAGGGGCGTAGATCTCCTTTTACGAGTGTTTTGGATTTCTTGTCGTGGTGATGGGAAGGGTCTACTGCTGGTGTCATCTTAGAATAATTTATGGCTTCTGAAGAGTTTCTGAGGTGGAACAGACAGACAGACAAACAGAGACACACAGACAGACAGACAGACAGACAGACGCTATACTTAAGATTGAAAAAAAATGATTTCTTACGCTAAGGCTCAAGCGTAGTGATATTCAGATTCGGTTAATGAGGGTTTAGTGTTCGGTTAATGAGGGTTTAGTGTTCGGTTAATGAGGGTTTAGTGTTCGGTTAATGAGGGGTTTAGTGTTCGGTTAATGAGGGTTTAGTGTTCGGTTAATGAGGGTTTAGTGTTCGGTTAATGAGGGTTTAGTGTTCGGTTAATGAGGGTTTAGTGTTCGGTTAATGAGGGTTTAGTGTTCGGTTAATACAAAAAACAAACGATAAATAATAAATAAGAGGAGAGAGAGAGAGAGAGAGAGAGAGAGAGAGAGAGAGAGAGAGAGAACCCAGAAATATTTACACCAAGATGTAACTTTGTATAATGTTGGACGCTGTTTAACATAGGAAAAAAATTAAAACCCTCATTGGTTAATACTAGGCACAAAGTGGTTATACAATACGCTGCAGTTTTAGAATATTACATCATGTATATCTTTCACTCTACAAATTACAGTAATACTAATGAGGTGATATTAATATTGGCTAATAATTATGATTGATATTTATGCTGGATCAAATTGTCATGGAACTGAAGTCTCCTTTCATGACACGATCACATCCACCACGTGATGGAGAGCTGATATCTGATGACGTCATGTGCTTGGAAGGCTCGTGATTGGTGGGTGTTGATGGCTATTGTTGAGACTTGGTGACGTCATGTGCTTGGAAGGCTCGTGATTGGTGGGTGTTGATGGCTATTGTTGAGACTTGGTGACGTCATGTGCTTGGAAGGCTCGTGATTGGTGGGTGTTGATGGCTATTGTTGAGACTTGGTGACGTCAAGTATCTGAAGACTTGTGATTGGTGGATGATGGTTGCTTTTGTTATTGCTGTTGTTGACATAGGATCCCCTGATGACGCACTTTCATATTGTCTTTCTCTTCTCTTCTCTTCTCCTCTTACACTTCATTCTCCTCTTTTCACTCTTCGTCCTTCCCTCCTCTTTCTTGCTTCTTCTCCCTCTCCTCCTCCTCTTCCTCTTTCTTCCCTCTTCTCCCTCTCTTCCTCCTCCTCATTCTTCCCTCTTCTCCTCCTCTCACACTGCACTTCCCTCCCTTTATTTTGAATCTCTTTTAATTCCTTTCTAAATCCTTCCTTTATTCTCTTCCCCTCTACCCAAAAATGTTTATCCATTGTATGCCTAACCTCTTTCTCTCTCTCTCTCTCTCTCTCTCTCTCTCTCTCTCTCTCTCTCTCAACATGAAGTTAACTTGACAGGGCCACATTCATCACAACCTCTCGTTCACCTCATCTATAACCCGTCCACCACAACCACAAACCTTCCTCCAAATACAACCACAACAACCACCACAACCACCAGTAACCCAAGACGTGAAGGATGAATGTATAGAAGCCAGTAATTACCTGAGTAGGGATCGGTTCTATTATGAGCTGGTCAATGGTGGTGATCAGATGGCGATTGTTTCCGTGGCCCTGAGAGAGAGAGAGAGACGAGAGAGAGAGAGAGAGAGAGAGAGAGAGAGAGAGAGCAAATAACACGGAACTACCTCACGAAAGATAAACACGATGGTGGTATCTTAGATGTTGATCTTAGGAGCGATCTTCCATGGTGTGCTCATGTCCACGGCCTTCACACACAGCCGCGCCTCAACAAGTACTGCTAACTATATACACTTAAACGCTGACGTGGTTATATATGGACGACTTCAACTGTCTAGGTGTTGAGGAAGGGTAGGGTATGTTTGAGTAGGACGTCCACACACACACACACACACACACACACACACACACACACACGAGTTTTAAAATTACTGAAATATTTTTAGAAGGTATTTTGAAGTGCTGTGAAATATCTACTTGCTAAACACTTTACACTTAAAAAAACTAGATCGAAATCACTTAATTAATTGACTATTTTTTTTTACCTAACCAATGTGAAGTGTTATGAAAGGTGTGTTCAATCAAGACTCACCTGAGGAGGGGAACTAAAGGGGTAAAAATAAGCAATGTTGTGAGAGGAGATGTGTGGAACAATGTCTTCGTGATGAGAAATGAAGACTTTTCCTCAAGCGTGTGAGAAGAATAGGAGGAGGGGGAGAGGTGGACGGTGTTGTCTCTTCAGGAGGAGGAGAAGGAAGAACAAGAAGAGGAGGAGGAGGAGGAGGAGGAGGAGGAGGAGGAGGGTTGGTGATAGCTAGTGAGTATTACCTCGGCATAAGTAGGAGGAGAAGGAGGGTGGGGGTTAGGTGTAGCCTCGTCACCCAGGGTTCTACTGCCGCCTCCGCCGCCGAGTCACCGCTGTGATGAATGACTACAGCCACTCTCCACTCCTACAGGAAATGAGAGTCTTAACACCTTCAGGAGAATATCCAAGACGGTTTCTCTTACACCAGTGGGAAGACTTTTCACCGTTGAAGTAAAAATAATGACTGTTTATATTATGTGGGTGTCCGTGATAGCGTGCTTCTGACACTGCAGTGATGGCTGGCCTCCCACACCACAGTGATGGCTGGCCTCTGACACCACAGTGATGGCTGGCCTCTGATACTGCAGTGATGGCTGGCCTCCCACACCACAGTGATGGCTGGCCTCTGACACCACAGTGATGGCTGGCCTCTGACACTGCAGTGATGGCTGGCCTCCCACACCACAGTGATGGCTGGCCTCCCACACCACAGTGATGGCTGGCCTCCCACACCACAGTGATGGCTGGCCTCCCACACCACAGTGATGGCGTGCTTCTGACACTGCAGTGATGGCTGGCCTCTGACACCACAGTGATGGCTGGCCTCTGACACCACAGTGATGGCTGGCCTCTCACACCACAGTGATGACTGGCCTCTCACACCACAGTAATGGCTGGCCTCCCACACCACAGTGATGACTGGCCTCTGACACCACAGTGATGGCTGGCCTCTCACACCACAGTGATGACTGGCCTCTGACACCACAGTAATGGCTGGCCTCCCACACCACAGTGATGACTGGCCTCTGACACCACAGTAATGGCTGGCCTCCCACACCACAGTGATGACTGGCCTCTGACACCACAGTGATGGCTGGCCTCTCACACCACAGTGATGACTGGCCTCTGACACCACAGTAATGGCTGGCCTCCCACACCACAGTGATGACTGGCCTCTGACACCACAGTAATGGCTGGCCTCCCACACCACAGTGATGACTGGCCTCTGACACCACAGTAATGGCTGGCCTCCCACACCACAGTGATGACTGGCCTCTGACACCACAGTAATGGCTGGCCTCTCACACCACAGTGATGACTGGCCTCTCACACCACAGTAATGGCTGGCCTCCCACACCACAGTGATGACTGGCCTCTGACACCACAGTATTGGCTGGCCTAAAACACGAGAATGAGCCACAGTGACAAACAATTCTGAGTCATTATTACGATTACTAATAGTTGTATAGATAATGAAACACACACACACACACACACACACACACACACACACACACACACACACACACACACACACACACACACACACACACACACACACAGAGTTATACTAATTAAAAAAATCCACGAAAAAAATATCTATCCTCACGTAACCTCCTACACTGGCTGCCTAACATCTCAAATCTTACAAAACTTTCACACTAAGGATGCGAGAAAAGTATGCCAAAGTTTTATCATAAAGATGCGCAAAGTACGAAACTATTGGCTTCTTGTGATCTTTTTCTCAGTTCGAGCTTTGCGCCAGTTGTTTTTACTTTCAGATATCGGAGAGAGAGAGAGAGAGAGAGAGAGGTGGGTGAGGAAAGATGGAGAGAGGAATGGAGAGGATAAGAGAATAAGAGGAAGGAATGGAACGAAATGAAGTCGTAATCAATTTATACACGCACGGTGACATAACACACGGCCATCCCTAACTATATACTGAAGACGAATAATAAAAAAAAGGCATCCCTTGTTTACAGTTCTAACCAAGATGGCGGGGTGGGTGATGCCTTTTGATCACACCAACATGGCGGATCACCCTCGCTCCCTCCCTCCTTCCCTCCTATCAGTTACAGAAGTTAGTCGACAATTTCATCCCATTTACTTTAAATTACGACCAATGTAACTCAGATTAAATGGTTAAGTCTATGTGGATCAAGTCAATATGGAGAACCACACACCGGGAACCACACACACACACAAAAAAATCCGTCTTCTTTGCTCCCCTAATAAGAACAGTCCGGGCTGAGAGAATGACGGTACTTGCTCCAGACTCGACCAATTCCCAAGACAGGCAACAAAAACTCAGCGGTGACATCTGTCGGACGTTCATAAATCAAATTAAGATTCAGACGAGCGTTTGAAGTCGTTACTAAAACACACGGTTTACGCTGTGCTAATCCCTCGCAGCTGTGGGGGGTCTCGAACACCAGGGGCTGTGTTGTATGGCGACGACAGCAGCAGCCACCCCACCACACATCACCTCAACCTAACGGGAACTCAGTCGGAACAAACACATATGCAACACTGATAGTAAACGGCAGATCTCGCGACAACAGTAACGGTAAAACAACAGCTGCAACAATTAAACAAGAACAGTAATAGTAAAACAACAACAGTAACAGCAAAACAACAACAGTAAAATAACAGCGGCAACAGTAACGTCATTATCAACAAAAACACAATATGACTCCTTAACAAACACAGCAAAAAACATCCTAGCAACATCATCAACATTCCATCAACATCAACACCAAGCAACAACTCTGCTACACCACAAACAACCACAACATCCCTACAACACCGTTACCAACCACAACAACACCACGAACTACAACAATCCTGAAAAACTATTACCACCAACAACAATCACCACGACCTCTACTGACCACCACCAACCAACCACTATCACCAATAATATACCACCATCACCACCAGTCACCGTCACCACCAACCACCATCTGACACCATCCCTGGGGGTCTGCTCTCTTCCCTCCTCCTCCTTCTATGTGTGTCTGTGTGTCTGTGTGTGTTAATATTTTGCTCACAATAAAGTAAATATTTAAAATGAATAAATTATAAAACAACTTTTACCCAAGGAATTCTCAGCTTAACAAAGATTTTTTTATCAGACTATTTTTTATGTGATAATTAAAAAAAAAAAAATTAATAAATTTGTACCATTTTTAGTCGAACAATTTTTATTAATGTTAAAAGGTTTTCTATTTTCTTCTACAAATGTTATTAATTCTTGTTTTAGTTGGGATTTTTATTACAATTGTTTTTAGGAATATATTTTTTTTTTATTAAATATTGAAAGATGAGTTTTGTGCATTATAACTGTACTAATTATTTGCCAACATGAATAGAGGATGATGATGATGATGAAGAAGATGATGATGAAGGAGAGGATGAAGTTTGAAGAGACGGAAGTGAATACGAATAGAATAAATAAGTAATGTATTAATAAAGTCAGTAACTCTAGGTCTTACTGTGTAACTAGGAAACGATTTCTCCACCCCGACTGTATACTCAGGCAGACAAGCAACAGCGACGGAGAGATGCTGCCGCCGCCCCTCCTGCACCTGTGGACGACTCTGCCGGTCCCGTATCGGCCTCTTTAGTCACCTCAGAGCTCACCAACCTAGGTGACATCTTTAATAACTCATATCATCGTATCATAACTGGATGATCGCAAAGTAGTAGTAGTAGTGTGTGTGTTTGTGACTGACTGACTGACTAACTGGATGGCTGACTGACTGACTGACTGATTGACTGACTAACTGGATGGCTGACTCACTGACTGAATGACTTGCCTGAATGACTGACTGAATGACTTGTCTGAATGACTGACTGGCTGAATGACCTCCTGACTGACCTCCTGACTGACTGACCTCCTGACTGACTGACTGACTGACTAGACTGACTGACTGACTACACCACCATTAACATACCCAGGTAGAGAAGGTTTACCTGACGTCTTATTTGCTCCTGAAGAAGTCTGTGTCGCTTAGGGCATCTGTGAAGAGGAGTACCCCCCCCTCTCTCTCCCTCTCTCTCTCTCTCTCTCTCTCTCTCTCTCTCTCTCTCTCTCTCAACACAGTTTTTCCGCTCTTTTTTCTACATAAATTTATCCATTCAACATTTTCCATTTGCTTTATAAATTTATCATAACAATATAATTAATTTTCTATCTCTTCCTCCTCCTCTTGCTCCTTCCTCTCCTCTTCTTGCTTCTCCCTCTTCTCCTCCTCCTCTTACTCCTACCCCCCTCTTGCTCCTCCTCCTCTTACTCCTACCCCCTCTCTTGCTCCTCCTCCTCTTGCTTCTCCCTCTCCTCTTGTTCCTCCTCCTTCTCCTTCTCTTACATCTCCTCCTCCTCCTGCTCCTCCCTCTCCTCCTCTTACTCCTCCTCTTCTTCTTGCTCCTCCTTTTCTTCCTCTTGCTCCTCCTCCTCTTCTTGCTCCTCCCTCTCCTCCTCTTACTCCTCCTCTCCCTCTTGCTCCCCCTCCTCCACTTTCTCCTCTTCCTCCTCCTCGGCTTCCTCTTCTCTTTCGTGTTGTTGTTGTTGTTGTTGTTTCCTCCACCTGAACACCAGTTCCTTCATCAACACTAACTACGGCACCAGTATCCTTAAAAACGCCAATAACAACAACAACAACATGACTACACCTTAACGATCAGTAGTAAAGACCGTGTGTGTGTGTGTGTGTCTAGAGACTGGCAGGTTGCCGGGCCAACTATTTAAAAAGTATGAAATTAAAAACACAAATTACTGACGCAGAGAGAGAGAGAGAGAGAGAGAGAGAGAGAGAGAGAGAGAGAGAGAGAGAGAGCCACAATTATATTACATCAACATTCATCTTCCCTTGTAAGTCACAGGGAACGAATCTCTCTCTCTCTCTCTCTCTCTCTCTCTCTCTCTCTCTCTCTCTCCGTTTTACGACACATGGTAATTGAAGTCCATTTGTATATACTATGTTTTGTGTTATTTGTATATTTTGTGTATGATATTCCATTTATTCCTACATGTAATCATCTACCTACAGTATGTAAAAAGCAGAGGCCCCACAGCGTTTTCTGGTAGGTGTTGCCATCTAGTGGTTGAGGTGCAAAAGTATGATGGGGGACTGCCAGACGTCGCCACACTGGACCATCTTACTGAATGGTTGAGATGAAAATTTAGTTAATGCTTGACTCATTCATTCGAGGTTTGGTGTTTGGTCAACCATTCAGTAAAAGTCAATCAGATTCTGAATAACCGCCGTAACCGAGGTTATATGATGCGATGATAGTGTTACAGTGTTATTTATTGTGTATTGTGTGATGTCTCTTTATTTATGGTGTTCCTGCTCCATTGAGTTAAATATTGTAGATAGTTATTTCAGTGGTGAGTAAATGTATCACACTGACACATCACTGCTCCCTCATCCTTCCTCACACCTCATCCCCCTACACACAGTCATCCTTGCTCACCCATCATCCTCCTCCTCCTCACCTCACAGACTCATCCATACTCACCACCTTTCCCTTCCCCACCAAACACCTCTTCACCCACCTCTCATCCCTCCCACACCACTCCATCATCCACACTTCTCCTTCAGACACCCACTCCCCGCCACCCTCATCCCACACACCACACATAATCCATCTTCGGCTCTCCATCCAACCCACTCCTCCATCCCACTCTCATTCCACCCCTCTCTCATCCCACCTCTCACCATTCCACCCCTCTCCCCCACCCCCTCTCCATCCCACCCCTCATCATCCCACTCCTCCCCCTCCCTCCCTCCCTCCCCACCCCCTCCTCCATCCCACCTCATCCCATCCCCCATCCCACCCACTCCTACACCCCACCCTCACCACCCCTCCTTCTCCTGACCCCTTTTCAATATCGGATCATGTTGAAAAATCGTCTATATGAGGAATGACTTATTGCCTGAGGTGAAGGGGTATTTATTCCGTCCAATCTGTAAAGGGGATGAGGACTGTCGGTCAGGTGAAGGGAAAGGCCGACCACTGAATAAATTATCTCTGGTGAATATATTAGTGTGAGGGGGGGGGGGGGGATTTTTTTTATATATTTTTAACTCCATCTTGCATTGTGTTTATTTTGTAATGGGTGGTAAATCCAAATGGGGGGATTTTTTGGTGGATTATTTGTAATTGTGAGACTTGTAGAGGTATTAATCCTAGCTGTGGGAGTTGTAGAGGGATTAATCCTAGTTGTGGGAGTTGTAGAGGGATTAATCCTAGCTGTGGGAGTTGTAGAGGGATTAATCCTAGTTGTGGGAGTTGTAGAGGGATTAATCCTAGTTTTGGGAGTTGTAGAGGGATTAATCCTAGTTGTGGGAGTTGTAGAGGGAATAATCCTAGTTGTGGGAGTTGTAGAGGGATTAATCCTAGTTGTGGGAGTTGTAGAGGGATTAATCCTAGTTGTGGGAGTTGTAGAGGGATTAATCCTAGTTGTGGGAGTTGTAGAGGGATTAATCCTAGTTGTGGGAGTTGTAGAGGGATTAATCCTAGTTGTGGGAGTTATAGAGGGATTAATCCCATTTGTGGGAGTTGTAGAGGGATTAATCCTAGTTGTGGGAGTTGTAGAGGGAATAATCATATATATATATATATATATATATATATATATATATATATATATTATATATATATATATATATATATATATATATATATATATATATATATACTTGACCTATACTTGACCTCTATGGACTTGATCTCACCCTCCTCTGTATATATATAACTTGTTCTGCATTTCTACTTAGTTTGTACTCACCCCTGAAGATGTGAATTACACGAAAGCGCTTGGGAACTTCGTGTTTTCTTTTTCCTTGTGGTTATCAGCATATACCTGGATCACGCGCACCTACAGTGATTTATTTGCATATATTTTTATATATATATATATATATATATATATATATATATATATATATATATATATAAATATAAATATTTATAATTTTTGAGGGGGGGGGAGGTAACTTTTACGCCCTGTGGTTCAGCAGCAGCTCCTGGGAGGGTCCCTGGGGACCACGCCGCCCGCGAAAGGGTCTCTGGGGCAGCCACCACCAATGGGAGGACCGGACCCTTGGTAGTGCCATCGCCCCTGTGAGAGCCCCTGGGGGCTCTACACCCCGTGGGACGGTCTTTGGAAAGTCCCTGGTGGCCCAGCTGTACCTAAGAGTATCCCTAGGGGCGCCGTCGCTCCTGAGAGGGCCCCTGGGGCCGCCACCACCCCTGGAAAGGTCCCTGGGGAAGCCCTTATCCCTGGGAAGGTCCCTTCGGGCACCACTGCCCCTGGGACGGTCCCTGGGGAAGCTGCGGTCCCTGAAAGGGCTCCTGGAAACGCCGCCGACCCTAGGAAAGCTCTGGGAGCACCAGACCTGTAGGGCCCCTGAGTGCAGTAGTTTTTGCGCTATATAAAACTCTGGCAGATGCAACGTTAAATAAATACACCGCCCATCACATTTCCAGCATCATCGCACTCTGATTAAGGTATCGGAGAATAATATCCAACAGGAAAACATAAGTTGTGGTGTTGTGCTGACTGACTGCTCTCTTCTCCTATTGGCTGTAATTTGGTGGGTTGAAGGAATAGACCACCAATCATAGTTCAGTAAGGGACTGGTGGAAGTATTTTATATATATCACACAACGAATGAGCAATGCCATAGGGCCCTTGGCAACCCAAGGTAGGGTCCCTGGAAGGGGCCCTGGTGGCGCCACCGCTACTAGGAGGGTCCCTGAGATTTCCCAGGGGGTACTGCTGTCACTGGGAGTGTCCCTGGGGGAGCCACTATCCCTGGTTGGGCCTCTGGAGGCAACACCACCCCTGGGAGTACCCCTGGGGGCGTCGCTGCCCTGAGAGGGCCCCTCGGGTTGCCTCCGCTCCTGGGAGGGTCCCTGGAGGCTCTGCCATTCCTGGGAAGATCCGTGGGGGCGCTGCCGACCCTGAGATGATCCCTGCGAGAGTCCCCGGGGGCGCCGCTGTCCCTGGGAGTAACCATAGGGGCGCCAACTCTCCTGGAAGGACCCCTTGGGACGCCATCGCTCCTGGAGGTGCCTCAGGGGGCCTCGCTGCCACTGAGAGGTCCCCTGGGGGCGCTACCGCCCTGGGGCAATATTTGCAAAGGTCCCCGGTGGCGCCGTCGCCCCTGAGAGAACCCCTGGGGCTCTACCGCCCCAAAGACGGTCTCTGGAAAGGTCCCTAGGGCCGCCGCTTTAACTGGCAGAATCCATTGGGGCGTCGCTGCCACTGACAGGGCCCCTGGGGGCGCTACTGCCCTGGGGCAATCTTTGCAAAGGTCCCTGGTGGCGCCGTCGCATCTGAGAGAACCCCTGGGGCCCTACCTCCCCTAGGACGGTCTCTGTAAAGGTCCCTAGGGGCGCTGTTGTACCTGGCAGAATTCCTTGGGGCGTCGCCACCCCTGAGAGGGCGCCTGGATACGCCGCCGTCACAGGAAAGGTTCCTCGGTGCGCTACCGCCCCTGAGATAACCACTAGTGGCGCCGTTGCCCCTGATTGAACCCCTGGGGGTGCTACCGCCCCTGCAAAGGTCTTTCGAAAGGTCCCTAGGGACTCCGCTGTACCTGGGAGTATCCCTTGGAGCGTCGCCGCCCCTGAGAGGGTCCTTGGAGACGACGCCTTCACAGGAAAGGCCCATGGGTGCGCCGCCACCCCTGGGACAGTTCCAGGGGGCGCCACCGCCCAGGGGATGGTCCCTGCGGGCTCTGCCGTAACTGAAAAGGCCTCTGGATGCTCCGCCAACACTAGGAAAATTCTGGGAGCACCAGACCTGTATGACCCCTGGGTGCAGTAGTTTTTGTGCTATTTGGAACTATGGGAGATGCAACGTTAAATAAATATACACCGCCCATCACATTTCCAGTATCATCGCACTCTGAATAAGGTATCGGAGAATAATATACCAACAGGAAAACATAAGTTGTGGTGTTGTGCTGACTGACTGCTCTCTTCTCCTATTGGCTGTAATTTGGTGGGTTGAAGGAATAGACCACCAATCATAGTTCAGTAAGGGACTGGTGGAAGTATTTTATATATATCACACAACGAATGAGCAATGCCATAGGGCCCTTGGCAACCCAAGGTAGGGTCCCTGGAAGGGGCCCTGGTGGCGCCACCGCTACTAGGAGGGTCCCTGAGATTTCCCAGGGGGTACTGCTGTCACTGGGAGTGTCCCTGGGGGAGCCACTATCCCTGGTTGGGCCTCTGGAGGCAACACCACCCCTGGGAGTACCCCTGGGGGCGTCGCTGCCCTGAGAGGGCCCCTCGGGTTGCCTCCGCTCCTGGGAGGGTCCCTGGAGGCTCTGCCATTCCTGGGAAGATCCGTGGGGGAACTGCCGCCCTTGAAATGATTCCTGCGAGAGGCCCCAGGGGCGCCGCTGTCCGTGGGAGTAACCATAGGTGCGCCAACTCTCCCGGGAGGACCCCTTGGGACGCCATCACCTCTGGGAGTGCCCCAGGGGTCGTTGCTGCCACAGAAAGGGCCTTTGGGGGCGCTACCGCCCTGGAGCGATCTTTGCAAAGGTCCCTGGTGGCGCCGTCGCCCCTGAGACAACCCCTGAGGCCCTAGCGCCCTTGAGTGGGCTCTAGGAATGCTACCACTCTTTGTATGGTCCCTGGGGGCATTAATCCATGAAAGAGTCCCCTGGGCCGATACTACACTTGAGATGGTCCCAGGGGGCCACGCCGTCCCTGGAAGGGTTCCTCGGTGCGCCACCACCCCTGAGAGAACCACTTGTGGCGCCGTTGCCCCTGAGAGAAACCCTGGGGGTGCTACCGCCCCTGCAACGATCTTTCGAAAGGTCCCTTGGGACGCTGTTGTACCTGGGAGTATCCCTTGGAGCGTCGCCGCCCCTGAGAGGGTCCTTGGAGACGCCGCCTTCACAGGAAAGGTCCCTGGGTGCGCCGCCACCCCTCGGACAGTCCCAGGGGGCGCCACCGCCCAGAGGATGGTCCCAGCGAGCGCTGCCGTAACTGAAAAGGCCTCTGGATGCGCCTCCAACCCTAGGAAAATTCTGGGAGCACCAGACCTGTCGGGCCCCTGGGTGCAGTAATTTTTGCGCTATATAGAACTCTGGCAGATGCAACGTTAAATAAATACACCGCCCATCACATTTCCAGTATCATCGCACTCTGAATAAGGTATCAGAGAATAATATCCAACAGGAAAACATAAGTTGTGGTGTTGTGCTGACTGACTGCTCTCTTCTCCTATTGGCTGTAATTTGATGGGTTAAAGAAATAGACCACCAATCATAGTTCAGTAAGGGACTGCTGGAAGTATTTAATATATATGACACAACGAATGAGCAATGCCATATGGCCCTTGGTAACACACGGTGGGGTCCCGGGAAGGGTCCCTGGCCGCGCCACTGCTCCTAGGAGGGTCCCTGAGATTTCCCTGGGGTACTGCTGTCTCTGGGAGTGTCCCTGGGGGAGCAACTATCCCTGGTTGGGCCTCTGGAGTTACCACCACCCCTGGGAGTACCCGTGCGGGCGTCGCCGCCCTGAGAGGTCCCCTCTGGTTGCCTCTGCTCCTGGGAGGGGCCTTGGAGGCTCTGCCGTTCCTGGGAAGATCCGTCTGGGCGCTGCCGCCCCTGAGAGAATCCCTGCGAGAGTCCCCTGGGGCGCCGCTGTCCCTGGGAGTAACCATCGGGGCGCCAACTCTCCTGGGAGGACCCCTTGGGACGCCATCGCCTCTGGGAGTGCCTTAGGGGGCGTCGCTGCCACTGAGAGGGCCCCTGGGGGCGCTACCGCCCTGGGGCAATTTTGCAAAGGTCCCCGGTGGCCCCGTCGCCCCTGAGAGAACCCACGGAGCCCTACCGCCCCTAGGACGGTCTCTGGAAAGGTCCCTAGGGGCGCCGCTTTAACTGGCAGAATCCCTTGCGGCATCGCCAGCCCTGAGAGGGCGATTGGATACGCCGCCGTCACATGAAAGGTCCCTGGGTGCGCCGCCACCCCTGAGAGAACCCCTGGGGCCCTACCGCCCCTAGGGCGTCTCTGGAAAGGTCCTTAGGGGCGTTGCTGTACCTGGCAGAATCCCTTGGGGCGTCGCTACCCCTGAGAGGGCACCTGGATACGCTGCCGTCACAGGAAAGGTCCCTTGGTGCGCCGACACCCCCGGGGAAGTCGGTGGGGGCGCCACCGCCCCTGAGACGGTCCCTGCAAGCGCTGCCGTGACTGAAATGGCCCCTGGAAGCGCCACCAACCCTTGGAAAATTCTGGGAGCACCAGACCTGTCGGGCCCCTGGGTGCAGTATTTTTTGCGCTATATAGAACTCTGGCAGATGCAACGTTAAATATATACACCGCCCATCACCTTTCCAGTATCATCGCATTCTGAATAAGGTATCGGAGAATAATATCCAACAGGAAAACATAAGTTGTGGTGTTGTGCTGACTGACTGCTTTCTACTCCTATTGGCAGTAATTTGATGGGTTAAAGAAATAGACCACCAATCATAGTTCAGTAAGGGACTGCTGGAAGTATTTAATATATATCACACAACGAATGAGCAATGCCATAGGGCCCTTGGTAACCCAAGGTAGGGTCCCTGGAAGGGTCCCTGGCTGCGCCACCGCTCTTAGGAGGGTCCCTAAGATTTCCCTGGGGGTACCGCTGTTACTGGGAGCGTCCCTGGGGGAGCCACTATCCCTGGTTGGGCCTCTGGAGGCACCAGCACCCCTGGGAGTACCCCTGCGGGTGTCGCCGCCCTGAGAGGGCCCCTCGTGTTGCCTCCGCTCCTGGGAGGGTCCCTGGAGGCTCTGCCATTCCTGGGAAGAACCGTGGGGGCACTGCCGCCCCTGAGATGATCCTTGGGAGAGTCCCCGGGGGCGCCGCTGTCCGTGGGAGTAACCATAGGGGCGCCAACTCTCCCGGGAGGACCCCTTGGGACGCCATCACCTCTAGGAGTGCCCCAGGGGACGTTGCTGCCACTGAGAGGGCCTCTGGGGGCGCTACCGCCCTGGAGCGATCTTTGCAAAGATCCCTGGTGGCGCCGTCGTCCCTGAGACAAACCCTGGGGCCCTAGCGCCCCTGAGTGGGCTCTAGGAATGCTACAACTCTTTGGATGGTCCCTGGGGGCATTAATCCCTGAGAGAGTGCCCTGGGCCGATACTACACTTGAGATGGTCCCTGGGGGCCACGTCGTCCCTGAAAGGGTTCCTCGGTATGCCACCACCCCTGAGAGAACCACTAGTGGCGCCGTTGCCCCTGAGAGAAACACTGGGGGTCCTACCGACCCTGCAACGGACTTTCGAAAGGTCCCTTGGGACGCTGCTGTACCTGGGAGTATCCCTTGGAGTGTTGCTGCCCCTGAGAGGGTCCTTGGAGACAACGCCTTCACAGGAAAGGTCCCTGGGTGCGTCGCCACCCCTCAGACAGTCCCAGGGGGCGCCACCGCCCAGAGGATGGTCCCTGCGAGCGCTGCCGTAACTGAAAAGGTTTCTGGATGCGCCTCCAACCCTAGGAAAATTCCGGGAGCACCAGACCTGTATGGCCCCTGGGTGCAGTAGTTTTTTTGCTATTTGGAACTCTGGGAGATGCAACGTTAAATAAATATACACCGCCCATCACATTTCCAGTATCATCGCACTCTGAATAAGGTATCGGAGAATAATATCCAACAGGAAAACATAAGTTTTGGTGTTGTGCTGATTGACTGCTCTCTTCTCCTATTGGCTGTAATTTGGTGGGTTGAAGGAATAGGCCACCAATCATAGTTCAGTAAGGGACTGCTAGAAGTGTGTAATATATATGACACACCGAACCAGCAATGCCATAGGGTCCTTGGTATCCCAATTTAGGGTCCCTGGAAGGGGCCCTGGTGGCGACACCGCTCATAGGAGGGTCCCTGGGATATCCCTGGGGGGTGCTGCTGTCACTGGGAGTGTCCCTGCTGGAGCCACTATCACTGGTTGGGCCTCTGGAGGCACCACCACCCTCTGGAAGAACCCCTTGGGACTTCGCTGCGCTGAGAGGGCCCCCTCGGGTTGCCTCCGCTCCTGGGAGGGTCCCTGGAGGCTCTGCCGTTCCTGGGAAGATCCGTGGGGGCGCTGCCGCCCCTGAGAGAATCTCTACGAGAGTCCCCGAGGGCGCCACTGTCCCTGGGAGTAACCATAGGGGCGCCAACTCTCCTGGGAGGACCACTTGGGACGCCATCGCCTCTGGTAGTGCCTCCGGGGTAGTCGCTGCCAGTGAGAGGGCCCCTGGGGGCGCTACCGCCCTGGGGCAATCTTTGCAAAGGTCCCTGGTGGCACCGTCGCCCCTGAGAGAACCCCTGGGGCCCTACCGCCCCTAGGACGGTCTCTGGAAGTGTCCCTACGGTCGCTGCTGTACCTGGCAGAATCTCTTGGGGCGTCGCTACACCTGAGAGGGCGCCTGGATACGCCGCCGTCACAGGAAAGGTCCCTGGGTGCGCCGACACCCTTGGGGAAGTCGCTGGGGGCGCCACCGCCCCTGAGACGTTCCCTGCAGGCGCTGCCGTAACTGAAATGGCCCCTGGAAGCGCCGCCAACCCTAGAAAAGTTCTAGGAGCACCAGACCTGTCGGGCCCCTGGGTGCAGTAGTTTTTGCGCTATATAGAACTCTGGCAGATGCAACTTTAAATAAATACACCGCCCATCACATTTCCAGTATCATCGCACTCTGAATAAGGTATCGGAGAATAATATCCAACAGGAAAACATAAGTTGTGGTGTTGTGCTGACTGACTGCTCTCTTCTCCTATTGGCTGTAATTTGGTGGGTTGAAGGAATAGACCACCAATCATAGTTCAGTAAGGGACTGCTGGAAGTATTTAATATAAATCACACAACGAATGAGCAATGCCATAGGGCCCTTGGTAACCCAATGTAGGGTCCCTGGAAGGGTCCCTGGCCGCGCCACCGCTCCTAGGAGGGTCCCTAAGATTTCCCTGGGGATACCGCTGTTACTGGGAGTGTCCCTGGGGGAGCCACTATCCCCGGTTGGGCCTCTGGAGGCACCACCACCCCTGGGAGTACCCCTGGGGGCATCGCCTCCCTGAGAGGGTTCTTCGGGTTACCTCCGCTCCTGGGAGGGGCCTTGGAGGCTCTGTCGTTCCTGGGAAGATCCGTTTGGGCGCTGCCGCCCCTGAGAGATTCCCTGCGAGAGTCCCCTGGGGCGCCGCTCTCCCTGGGAGTAACCATAGGGGCGCCAACTCTCCTGGCAGGGCCCCTTGGGACGCCATCGGCTCTGGGAGTGCCTTAGGGGGCGTCGCTGCCACTGAGAGGGCCCCTGGGTGCGCTACCGCCCTGGGGCAATCTTTGCAAAGTGTCCCTGGTGGCCCCGTCGCCCCTGAGAGAACCCCTGGAGCCCTACCGCCCCTAGGACGGTCTCTGGAAAGGTCCCTAGTTGCGCCGCTTTAACTGGCAGAATCCCTTGGGGCGTCGTCAGCCCTGAGAGGGCGCCTGGATACGCCGCCGTCACAGGAAAGGTCCCTGGGTGCGCCGACACCCTTGGGGAAGTCGCTGGGGGGGCCACCGCCCCTGAGACAGTCCCTGCGGGCGTTGCCGTAACTGAAATGGCCCCTGGAAGCGCCGCCAACCCTTGGAAAATTCTGGGAGCACCAGACCTGTCGGGCCCCTGGGTGCAATAGTTTTTGCGCTATATAGAACTCTGGGAGATGCAACGTTAAATAAATATACACCGCCCATCACATTTCCAGTATCATCGCACTCTGAATAAGGTATCGGAGAATAATATCCAACAGGAAAACATAAGTTTTGGTGTTGTGCTGATTGACTGCTCTCTTCTCCTATTGGCTGAAATTTGGTGGGTTGAAGGAATAGACCACCAATCATAGTTCAGGAAGGGACTGCTAGAAGTATGTAATATATATGACACAACGAACCAACAATGCCACAGGGCCCTTGGCAACCCAAGGTAGGGTTCCTGGAAGGAGCCCTGGCGGTGCCACCGCTTGTAGGAGGGTCCCTGGGATTTCCCTGGGGGTATTGATGTTGCTGGGGGTGTCTCTGGGGGAGCCACTATCCCTGGTTGGGTCTCTGGAGGCACCACCGCCCTCTGGAAGTACCTCTGGGGGCGTCGCAGCGCTGAGAGGGCCCCCTCTGGTTGCCCCCACTCCTGGGAGGGTCCCTGGAGGCTCTGCCGTTCCTGGGAAGATCCGTGGGGGCGCTGCCGCCCCTGAGAAAATCCCTGCGAGAGTCCTCTGGGGCGCCGCTGTCCCTGGGAGTAACCATAGGGGTGCCAACTCTCCTGGGAGGAACCCTTGGGACGCCATCGCCTCTAGGAGTGCCTCAGGGGGCGTCGCTGCCAATGAGAGAGCCCCTGGGGGCGCTACAGCCCTGGGGCAAGCTTTGCAAAGGTCCCTGGTTGCGCCGTCGCCTCTGAGAGAACCCCTGGGGCCCTACCGTCTCTAGGACGGTCTCTGGAAAGGTCCTTTGGGGCGCCGCTGTACCTGGCAGAATCCCTTGGGGTGTAGCCACCCCTGAGAGGGCGCCTGGATACGCTTCCGTCACAGGAAAGGTTCCTCGGTGCGCTACCACCCCTGAGATAACCACTAGTGGCGCCGTTGCTCCTGAGAGAACCCCTGGGGGTGCTACAGCCCTGCAACGTTCTTTGGAAAGGTCCCTAGGGACGCCGCTGTACCCGGGAGTATCCACTGGAGCGTCGCCGTCCCTGAGAGGGTCCTTGGAGACGCCGCCTTCACAGGAAAGGTCCATGGGTGTGCCGCCACCCCTGGGACAGTCCCAGGGGCCGCCACCGCCCAGAGGATGGTCCCTGTGGGTGCTGCCGTAACTGAAAAGGCCTCTGGATGCGCCACCAACAATAGGAAAATTGTGGTAGCACCAGACCTGTATGGCCCCTGGGTGCAGTAGTTTTTGTGCTATTTGGAACTCTGGGAGATGCAACGTTAAATAAATATACACCGCCCATCACATTTCCAATATCATCGCACTCTCAATAAGGTATCGGAGAATAATATCCAACAGGAAAACATAAGTTGTGGTGTTGTGCTGACTGACTGCTCTCTTCTCCTATTGGCTGTAATTTGGTGGGTTGAAGGAATAGACCACCAATCATAGTTCAGTAAGGGACTGCTGGAAGTATTTAATATAAATCACACAACGAATGAGCAATGCCATAGGGCCCTTGGTAACCCAATGTAGGGTCCCTGGAAGGGTCCCTGGCCGCGCCACCGCTCCTAGGAGGGTCCCTAAGATTTCCCTGGGGGTATTGCTGTTGCTGGGAGTGTCCCTGGAGGAGCTACTATCCCTGGTTGGGCCTCTGGAGGCACCACCACCCTCTGGGAGTACCTCTGGGGGCATCGCCGCCCTGAGAGGGCCCCTTGGGTTGCCTCCGCTCCTGGGAGGGGCCTTGGAGGCTCTGTCGTTCCTGGGAAGATCCTTCTGGGCGCTGCCGCCCCTGAGAGAATCCCAGGGAGAGTCCTCTTGGGCGCAGCTGTCCCTGGGAGTAACCATAGGGGAGCCAACTCTCCTGGGAGGACCCTTTGGGACGCCATCGCCTCTGGTAGTGCCTCCGGGGTAGTCGCTGCCACTGAGAGGGCCCCTGAGGGCGTTACCGCCCTGGGGCAAACTTTGCAAAGGTCCCTGGTGGCGCGTCGCCCCTGAGAGAACCCCTGGGGCCCTACCGCCCCTTGGACGGTCTCTGGAAAGGTCCCTAGTTGCGCCGCTTTAACTGGCAGAATCCCTTGGGGCGTCGTCAGCCCTGAGAGGGCGCCTGGATACGCCGCCGTCACAGGAAAGGTCCCTGGGTGCGCCGACACCCTTGGGGAAGTCGCTGGGGGGGCCACCGCCCCTGAGACAGTCCCTGCGGGCGTTGCCGTAACTGAAATGGCCCCTGGAAGCGCCGCCAACCCTTGGAAAATTCTGGGAGCACCAGACCTGTCGGGCCCCTGGGTGCAATAGTTTTTGCGCTATATAGAACTCTGGGAGATGCAACGTTAAATAAATATACACCGCCCATCACATTTCCAGTATCATAGCACTCTGAATAAGGTATCGGAGAATAATATCCAACAGGAAAACATAAGTTTTGGTGTTGTGCTGATTGACTGCTCTCTTCTCCTATTGGCTGAAATTTGGTGGGTTGAAGGAATAGACCACCAATCATAGTTCAGGAAGGGACTGCTAGAAGTATGTAATATATATGACACAACGAACCAACAATGCCACAGGGCCCTTGGCAACCCAAGGTAGGGTTCCTGGAAGGAGCCCTGGCGGTGCCACCGCTTGTAGGAGGGTCCCTGGGATTTCCCTGGGGGTATTGATGTTGCTGGGGGTGTCCCTGGGGGAGCCACTATCCCTGGTTGGGTCTCTGGAGGCACCACCGCCCTCTGGAAGTACCTCTGGGGGCGTCGCAGCGCTGAGAGGGCCCCCTCTGGTTGCCTCCACTCCTGGGAGGGTCCCTGGAGGCTCTGCCGTTCCTGGGAAGATCCGTGGGGGCGCTGCCGCCCCTGAGAAAATCCCTGCGAGAGTCCTCTGGGGCGCCGCTGTCCCTGGGAGTAACCATAGGGGTGCCAACTCTCCTGGGAGGAACCCTTGGGACGCCAGCGCCTCTGGGAGTGCCTCAGGGGGCGTCGCTGCCACTGAGAGAGCCCCTGGGGGCGCTACAGCCGTGGGGCAAGCTTTGCAAAGGTCCCTGGTTGCGCCGTCGCCTCTGAGAGAACCCCTGGGGCCCTACCGTCTCTAGGACGGTCTCTGGAAAGGTCCTTTGGGGCGCCGCTGTACCTGGCAGAATCCCTTGGGGTGTAGCCACCCCTGAGAGGGCGCCTGGATACGCTTCCGTCACAGGAAAGGTTCCTCGGTGCGCTACCACCCCTGAGATAACCACTAGTGGCGCCGTTGCTCCTGAGAGAACCCCTGGGGGTGCTACAGCCCTGCAACGTTCTTTGGAAAGGTCCCTAGGGACGCCGCTGTACCCGGGAGTATCCACTGGAGCGTCGCCGTCCCTGAGAGGGTCCTTGGAGACGCCGCCTTCACAGGAAAGGTCCATGGGTGTGCCGCCACCCCTGGGACAGTCCCAGGGGCCGCCACCGCCCAGAGGATGGTCCCTGTGGGTGCTGCCGTAACTGAAAAGGCCTCTGGATGCGCCACCAACAATAGGAAAATTGTGGTAGCACCAGACCTGTATGGCCCCTGGGTGCAGTAGTTTTTGTGCTATTTGGAACTCTGGGAGATGCAACGTTAAATAAATATACACCGCCCATCACATTTCCAATATCATCGCACTCTCAATAAGGTATCGGAGAATAATATCCAACAGGAAAACATAAGTTGTGGTGTTGTGCTGACTGACTGCTCTCTTCTCCTATTGGCTGTAATTTGGTGGGTTGAAGGAATAGACCACCAATCATAGTTCAGTAAGGGACTGCTGGAAGTATTTAATATAAATCACACAACGAATGAGCAATGCCATAGGGCCCTTGGTAACCCAATGTAGGGTCCCTGGAAGGGTCCCTGGCCGCGCCACCGCTCCTAGGAGGGTCCCTAAGATTTCCCTGGGGATACCGCTGTTACTGGGAGTGTCCCTGGGGGAGCCACTATCCCCGGTTGGGCCTCTGAAGGCACCACCACCCCTGGGAGTACCCCTGGGGGCATCGCCTCCCTGAGAGGGTTCTTCGGGTTGCCTCCGCTCCTGGGAGGGGCCTTGGAGGCTCTGTCGTTCCTGGGAAGATCCGTTTGGGCGCTGCCGCCCCTGAGAGAATCCCTGCGAGAGTCCCCTGGGGCGCCGCTCTCCCTGTGGTTAACCATAGGGGCGCCAACTCTCCTGGCAGGGCCCCTTGGGACGCCATCGGCTCTGGGAGTGCCTTAGGGGGCGTCGCTGCCACTGAGAGGGCCCCTGGGTGCGCTACCGCCCTGGGGCAATCTTTGCAAAGTGTCCCTGGTGGCCCCGTCGCCCCTGAGAGAACCCCTGGAGCCCTACCGCCCCTAGGACGGTCTCTGGAAAGGTCCCTAGTTGCGCCGCTTTAACTGGCAGAATCCCTTGGGGCGTCGTCAGCCCTGAGAGGGCGCCTGGATACGCCGCCGTCACAGGAAAGGTTCCTGGGTGCGCCGACACCCTTGGGGAAGTCGCTGGGGGGGCCACCGCCCCTGAGACAGTCCCTGCGGGCGTTGCCGTAACTGAAATGGCCCCTGGAAGCGCCGCCAACCCTTGGAAAATTCTGGGAGCACCAGACCTGTCGGGCCCCTGGGTGCAATAGTTTTTGCGCTATATAGAACTCTGGGAGATGCAACGTTAAATAAATATACACCGCCCATCACATTTCCAGTATCATCGCACTCTGAATAAGGTATCGGAGAATAATATCCAACAGGAAAACATAAGTTTTGGTGTTGTGCTGATTGACTGCTCTCTTCTCCTATTGGCTGAAATTTGGTGGGTTGAAGGAATAGACCACCAATCATAGTTCAGGAAGGGACTGCTAGAAGTATGTAATATATATGACACAACGAACCAACAATGCCACAGGGCCCTTGGCAACCCAAGGTAGGGTTCCTGGAAGGAGCCCTGGCGGTGCCACCGCTTGTAGGAGGGTCCCTGGGATTTCCCTGGGGGTATTGATGTTGCTGGGGGTGACCCTGGGGGAGCCACTATCCCTGGTTGGGTCTCTGGAGGCACCACCGCCCTCTGGAAGTACCTCTGGGGGCGTCGCAGCGCTGAGAGGGCCCCCTCTGGTTGCCTCCACTCCTGGGAGGGTCCCTGGAGGCTCTGCCGTTCCTGGGAAGATCCGTGGGGGCGCTGCTGCCCCTGAGAAAATCCCTGCGAGAGTCCTCTGGGGCGCCGCTGTCCCTGGGAGTAACCATAGGGGTGCCAACTCTCCTGGGAGGAACCCTTGGGACGCCATCGCCTCTGGGAGTGCCTGAGGGGGCGTCGCTGCCACTGAGAGAGCCCCTGGGGGCGCTACAGCCGTGGGGCAAGCTTTGCAAAGGTCCCTGGTTGCGCCGTCGCCTCTGAGAGAACCCCTGGGGCCCTACCGTCTCTAGGACGGTCTCTGGAAAGGTCCTTTGGGGCGCCGCTGTACCTGGCAGAATCCCTTGGGGTGTAGCCACCCCTGAGAGGGCGCCTGGATACGCTTCCGTCACAGGAAAGGTTCCTCGGTGCGCTACCACCCCTGAGATAACCACTAGTGGCGCCGTTGCTCCTGAGAGAACCCCTGGGGGTGCTACAGCCCTGCAACGTTCTTTGGAAAGGTCCCTAGGGACGCCGCTGTACCCGGGAGTATCCACTGGAGCGTCGCCGTCCCTGAGAGGGTCCTTGGAGACGCCGCCTTCACAGGAAAGGTCCATGGGTGTGCCGCCACCCCTGGGACAGTCCCAGGGGCCGCCACCGCCCAGAGGATGGTCCCTGTGGGTGCTGCCGTAACTGAAAAGGCCTCTGGATGCGCCGCCAACAATAGGAAAATTGTGGTAGCACCAGACCTGTATGGCCCCTGGGTGCAGTCGTTTTTGTGCTATTTGGAACTCTGGGAGATGCAACGTTAAATAAATATACACCGCCCATCACATTTCCAATATCATCGCACTCTCAATAAGGTATCGGAGAATAATATCCAACAGGAAAACATAAGTTGTGGTGTTGTGCTGACTGACTGCTCTCTTCTCCTATTGGCTGTAATTTGGTGGGTTGAAGGAATAGACCACCAATCATAGTTCAGTAAGGGACTGCTGGAAGTATTGAATATATATCACACAACGAATGAGCAATGCCATAGGGCCCTTGGTAACCCAAGGTAGGGTCCCTGGAAGGGTCCATGGCTGCGCCACCGCTCCTAGGAGGGTCCCTAAGATTTCCCTGGGGGTATTGCTGTTGCTGGGAGTGTCCCTGGAGGAGCTACTCTCCCTGGTTGGGCCTCTGGAGGCACCACCACCCTCTGGGAGTACCTCTGGGGGCATCGCCGCCCTGAGAGGGCCCCTTGGGTTGCCTCCGCTCCTGGGAGGGGCCTTGGAGGCTCTGTCGTTCCTGGGAAGATCCTTCTGGGCGCTGCCGCCCCTGAGAGAATCCCAGGGAGAGTCCTCTTGGGCGCAGCTGTCCCTGGGAGTAACCATAGGGGAGCCAACTCTCCTGGGAGGACCCTTTGGGACGCCATCGCCTCTGGTAGTGCCTCCGGGGTAGTCGCTGCCACTGAGAGGGCCCCTGAGGGCGTTACCGCCCTGGGGCAAACTTTGCAAAGGTCCCTGGTGGCGCGTCGCCCCTGAGAGAACCCCTGGGGCCCTACCGCCCCTTGGACGGTCTCTGGAAAGGTCCCAAGGGGCGCCGCATTAACTGGCAGAATCCCTTGGGGTGTCGCCAGCCCTGAGAGGGCGATTGGATACGCCGCCGTCACAGGAAAGGTCCCTGGGTGCGCCGCCACCCCTGAGAGAACCCCTGGGGACCTACCGCCCCTAGGGCGGTCTCTGGAAAGGTCCTTAGGGGCGCTGCTTTAACTGGCAGAATCCCTTGGGGCGTCGCTACCCCTGAGAGGGCGCCTGGATACGCTGCCGTCACAGGAAAGGTCCCTTGGTGCGCCGACACCCCCGGGGAAGTCGGTGGTGGCGCCACCGCCCCTGAGACGGTCCCTGCGGGCGCTGCCGTAACTGAAATGGCCCCTGGAAGCCCCGCCATCCCTAGGAAAGTTCTGGGAGCACCAGACCTGTCGAGCCCCTGGGTGCAGTAGTTTTTGCGCTATATAGAACTCTGGCAAATGCAACTGTAAATAAATACACCGCCCATCACATTTCCAGTATCATCGCACTCTGAATAAGGTATCGGAGAATAATATCCAACAGGAAAACATAAGTTTTGGTGTTGTGCTGATTGACTGCTCTCTTCTCCTATTGGCTGTAATTTGGTGGGTTGAAGGAATAGACCACCAATCATAGTTCAGTAAGGGACTGCTGGAAGTATTTAATATATATGACACAACGAATGAGCAATACCATAGGGCCCTTGGTAACATACGGTGGGGTCCCGGGAAGGGTCCCTGGCTGCGCCACCGCTCCTAGGAGGGTCTCTGAGATTTCCCTGGGGTACTGCTGTCTCTGGGAGTGTCCCTGGGGGAGCCACTATCCCTGGTTGGGCCTCTGGAGGCACCACCACCCTTGGGAGTACCCCTGCGGGCGTCGCCGCCCTGAGAGGGCCCCTCGGGTTGCCTCCGCTCCTGGGAGGGGCCTTGGAGGCTCTGTCGTTCCTGGGAAGATCCGTCTGGGCGCTGCCGCCCCTGAGAGAATCCCTGCGAGAGTCCCCTGGGGCGCCGCTGTCCCTGGGAGTAACCATAGGGGCGCCAACTCTCCTGGGACGACCCCTTGGGACGCCATCGCCTCTGGGAGTGCCTTAGGGGGCGTCGCTGCCACTGAGAGGGCCCCTGGGGGCGCTACCGCCCTGGGGCAATCTTTGCAAAGGTCTCTGGTGGCCCCGTCGCCCCTCATAGAACCCCTGGAGCCCTACCGCCCCTTGGACGGTCTCTGGAAAGGTCCCAAGGGGCGCCGCATTAACTGGCAGAATCCCTTGGGGTGTCGCCAGCCCTGAGAGGGCGATTGGATACGCCGCCGTCACAGGAAAGGTCCCTGGGTGCGCCGCCACCCCTGAGAGAACCCCTGGGGACCTACCGCCCCTAGGGCGGTCTCTGGAAAGGTCCTTAGGGGCGCCGCTTTAACTGGCAGAATCCCTTGGGGCGTCGCTACCCCTGAGAGGGCGCCTGGATACGCTGCCGTCACAGGAAAGGTCCCTTGGTGCGCCGACATCCCCGGGGAAGTCGGTGGGGGCGCCACCGCCCCTGAGACGGTCTCTGCAAGCGTTGCCGTGACTGAAATGGCCCCTGGAAGCGCCGCCAACCCTAGGAAAATTCTGGGAGCACCAGACCTGTCGGGCCCCTGGGTGCAGTATTTTTTGCGCTATATAGAACTCTGGCAGATGCAACGTTAAATAAATACACCGCCCATCACATTTCCAGTATCATCGCATTCTGAATAAGGTATCGGAGAATAATATCCAACAGGAAAACATAAGTTGTGGTGTTGTGCTGACTGACTGCTCTCTTCTCCTATTGGCTGTAATTTGATGGGTTAAAGAAATAGACCACCAATCATAGTTCAGTAAGGGACTGCTGGAAGTATTTAATATATATGACACAACGAATGAGCAATGCCATAGGGCCCTTGGTAACCCACGGTGGGGTCCCGGGAAGGGTCCCTGGCCGCGCCACCGCTCCTAGGAGGGTCCTTGAGATTTCCCTGGGGTACCGCTGTCTCTGGGAGTGTCCCTGGGGGAGCCACTATCCCTGGTTGGGCCTCTGGAGGCACCACCACCCCTGGGAGTATCCCTGCGGGCGTCGCCGCCCTGAGAGGACCCCTCGGGTTGCCTCCGCTCCTGGGAGGGTCCCTGGAGGCTCTGCCATTCCTGGGAAGAACCGTGGGGGCACTGCCACCCGCTGAGATGATCCCTGCGAGAGTCCCCGAGGGCGCCGTTGTCCGTGGGAGTAACCATAGGGGCGCCAACTCTCCCGGGAGGACCCCTTGGGACGCCATCACCTCTAGGAGTGCTCCAGGGGGCGTTGCTGCCACTGAGAGGGCCTCTGGGGGCGCTACCGCCCTGGAGCGATCTTTGCAAGGGTCCCTGGTGGCGTCGTCGTCCCCGAGACAACCCCTGGGGCCCTAGCGCCCCTGAGTGGGCTCTAGGAATGCTACCACTCTTTGGATGGTCCCTGGGGGCATTAATCCCTGAGAGGGTGCCCTGCGCCGATTCTACACTTGAGATGGTCCCTGGGGGCCACGTCGCCCCTGAAAGTGTTCCTCGGTGTGCCACCACCCCTGAGAGAACCACTAGTGGCGCCGTTGCCCCTGAGTAGAAACACTGGGGGTGCTACCGCCCCTGCAACGGACTTTCGAAAGGTCCCTTGGGACGCTGCTGTACCTGGGAGTATCCCTTGGAGCTTCGCTGCCCCTGAGAGGGTCCTTGGAGACAACGCCTTCACAGGAAAGGTCCCTGGGTGCGCCGCCACCCCTCGGACAGTCCCAGGGGGCGCCACCGCCCAGAGGATGGTCCCTGCGAGCGCTGCCGTAACTGAAAAGGTTTCTGGATGCGCCTCCAACCCTAGGAAAATTACGGGAGCACCAGACCTGTATGGCCCCAGGGTGCAGAAGTTTTTTTTGCTATTTGGAGCTCTGGGAGATGCTACGTTAAGTAAATATACACCGCCCATCACATTTCCAGTTTCATCGCACTCTGAATAAGGTATCGTAGAATAATATCCAACAGGAAAACATAAGTTTTGGTGTTGTGCTGATTGACTGCTCTCTTCTCCTATTGGCTGTAATTTGGTGGGTTGAAGGAATAGACCACCAATCATAGTTCAGTAAGGGACTGCTAGAAGTATGTAATATATATGACACAACGAACCAACAATACCAGAGGGACCTTGGCAACCCAAGGTAGGGTTCCTGGAAGGAGCCCTGGCGATGCCACCGCTCGTAGGAGGGTCCCTGGGATTTCCCTGGGGGTATTGCTGTTGCTGGGAGTGTCCCTGCGGGAGCCACTATCCCTGGTTGTGTCTCTGGAGGCACCACCACCCTCTGGCAGTACCCCTGGGGGCGTCGCCGCGCTGAGAGGGCCCCCTCTGCTTGCCTCCACTCCTGGGAGAGTCCCTGGTGGCTCTGCCGTTCCTGGGAAGATCCGTGGGGGCGCTGCCGCCCCTGAGAGAATCCCTGCGAGAGTCCCCTGGGGCGCCGCTGTCCCTGGGAGTAACCATAGGGGTGCCAAATCTCCTGGGAGGACCCCCTGGGACGCCATCGCCTCTGGGAGTGCCTCAGGGGGCGTCGCTGCCACTGAGAGGGCCCCTGGGGGCGCTACCGCCCTGGGGCAAGCTTTGCAAAGGTCCCTGGTGGCGCCGTCGCCCCTGAGAGAACCCCTGGGGCCCTACCGTCCCTAGGACGGTCTCTGGAAAGGTCCTTAGGGGCGCCGCTGTACCTGGCAGAATCCCTTGGGGCGTCGCCACCCCTGAGAGGGCGCCTGGATACGCCGCCGTCACATGAAAGGTTCCTCGGTCCGCTACCACCCCTGAGATAACCACTAGTGACGCCGTTGCCCCTCAGAGAGCCCCTGGGGGTGCTACAGCCCCTGCAACGGTCTTTGGAAAGGTACCTAGGGATGCCGTTGTACCCGGGAGTATCCCCTGGAGCGTCGCCGTCCCTGAGAGGGTCCTTGGAGACGCCGCCTTCACAGGAAAGGACCATGGGTGTGCCGCCACCCCTGGGACAGTCCCAGGTTCCGTCACCGCCCAGAGGATGGTCCCTGTGGGTGCTGCCGTAACTGAAAAGGCCTCTGGATGCGCCGCCAACACTAGGAAAATTGTGGGAGCACCAGACCTGTATGGCCCCTGGGTGCAGTAGTTTTTGTGCTATTTGGAACTCTGGGGGATGCAACGTTAAATAAATATACACCGCCCGTCACATTTCCAATATCATCGCACTCTGAATAAGGTATCGGAGAATAATATCCAACAGGAAATCATAAGTTGTGGTATTGTGCTGACTGACTGCTCTCTTCTCCTATTGG
Organism: Homarus gammarus; assembly: GCA_958450375.1. Lineage (NCBI taxonomy): Eukaryota > Metazoa > Arthropoda > Malacostraca > Decapoda > Nephropidae > Homarus > Homarus gammarus. The sequence continues at coordinate 431,124 of CAUDMG010002108.1, forward strand.
CTGTAATTTGGTGGGTTGAAGGAATAGACCACCAATCATAGTTCAGTAAGGGACTGCTGGAAGTATTTAATATATATCACACAACGAATGAGCAATGCCATAGGGCCCTTGGTAACCCAAGGTAGGGTCCTTGGAAGGGTCCCTGGCTGCGCCACCGCTCCTAGGAGGGTCCCTAAGATTTCCCTGGGGGTATTGCTGTTGCTGGGAGTGTCCCTGGAGGAGCTACTATCCCTGGTTGGGCCTCTGGAGGCACCACCACCCCTGGGAGTACCCCTGTGGGCATTGCCGCCCTGAGAGGGCCCCTCGGGTTGCCTCCGCTCCTGGGAGGGGCCTTGGAGGCTCTGCCATTCCTGGGAAGATCCGTTTGGGCGCTGCCGCCCCTGAGAGAATCCCTGCAAGAGTCCCCTGGGGCGCCGCTGTCCCTGGGAGTAACCATAGGGGCGCCAACTCTCCTGGGAGGGCCCCTTGGGACGCCATCGCCTCTGGGAGTGCCTTAGGGGGCGTCGCTGCCACTGAGAGGTCCCCTGGGGGCGCTACCGCCCTGGGGCAATCTTTGCAAAGGTCCCTGGTGGCCCCGTCGCCCCTGAGAGAACCCCTGGTGCCCTACCGCCCCTCGGACGGTCTCTGGAAAGGTCCCTAGGGGCGCAGCTTTAACTGGCAGAATCCCTTGGGGCGTCGCCACCCCTGAGAGGGTCCTTGGAGACGCCACCTTCACAGGAAAGGTCCCTGGGTGCGCTGTCACCCCTGAGAGAACCCCTGGGGCCCTACCGTCCCTAGGGCGGTCTCTGGAAAGGTCCTTAGGGGTGCTGCTGTACCTGGCAGAATCGCTTGGGGCGTCGCTACCCCTGAGAGGGCGCCTGGATACGCTGCCGTCACAGGAAACGTCCCTTGGTGCGCCGACACCCCCGGGGAAGTCGGTGGTGGCGCCACCGCCCCTGAGACGGTCCCTGCGGGCGCTGCCGTAACTGAAATGGCCCCTGGAAGCCCCGCCATCCCTAGGAAAGTTCTGGGAGCACCAGACCTGTCGAGCCCCTGGGTGCAGTAGTTTTTGCGCTATATAGAACTCTGGCAAATGCAACTGTAAATAAATACACCGCCCATGACATTTCCAGTATCATCGCATTCTGAATAAGGTATCGGAGAATAATATCCAACAGGAAAACATAAGTTGTGGTGTTGTGCTGACTGACTGCTCTCTTCTCCTATTGGCTGTAATTTGGTGGGTTGAAGGAATAGACCACCAATCATAGTTCAGTAAGGGACTGCTGGAAGTATTTAATATATATGACACAACGAATGAGCAATGCCATAGCGCCCTTGGTAACACACGGTGGGGTCCCGGGAAGGGTCCCTGGCCGCGCCACCGCTCCTAGGAGGGTCCCTGAGATTTCCCTGGGGTACTGCTGTCTCTGGGAGTGTCCCTGGGGGAGCCACTATCCCTGGTTGGGCCTCTGGAGGCACCACCACCCCTGGGAGTACCCCTGCGGGCATTGCCGCCCTGAGAGGGCCCCTTGGGTTGCCTCCGCTCCTGGGAGGGGCCTTGGAGGCTCTGCCGTTCCTGGGAAGATCCGTCTGGGCGCTGCCGCCCCTGAGAGAATCCCAGGGAGAGTCCCCTGGGGCGCCGCTGTCCCTGGGAGTAACCATAGGGGCGCCAACTCTCCTGGGACGACCCCTTGGGACGCCATCGCCTCTGGGAGTGCCTTAGGGGGCGTCGCTGCCACTGAGAGGGCCCCTGGGGGCGCTACTGCCCTGGGGCAATCTTTGCAAAGGTCCCTGGTGGCCCCGTCGCCCCTGAGAGAACCCCTGGAGCCCTACCGCCCCTTGGACGGTCTCTGGAAAGGTCCCTAGGGGCGCCGCTTTAACTGGCAGAATCCCTTGGGGCGTCGCCAGCCCTGAGAGGGCGATTGGATACGCCGCCGTCACAGGAAAGGTCCCTGGGTGCGCCGCCACCCCTGAGAGAACCCCTGGGGCCCTACCGCCCCTAGGTCGGTCTCTGGAAAGGTCCTTAGGGGCGCTGCTGTACCTGGCAGAATCGCTTGGGGCGTCGCTACCCCTGAGAGGGCGCCTGGATACGCTGCCGTCACAGGAAAGGTCCCTTGGTGCGCCGACACCCCCGGGGAAGTCGGTGGTGGCGCCACCGCCCCTAAGACGGTCCCTGCGGGCGCTGCTGTAACTGAAATGGCCCCTGGAAGCCCCGCCATCCCTAGGAAAGTTCTGGGAGCACCAGACCTGTCGAGCCCCTGGGTGCAGTAGTTTTTGCGCTATATAGAACTCTGGCAAATGCAACTCTAAATAAATACACCGCCCATCACATTTCCAGTATCATAGCACTCTGAATAAGGTATCGGAGAATAATATCCAACAGGAAAACATAAGTTTTGGTGTTGTGCTGATTGACTGCTCTCTTCTCCTATTGGCTGTAATTTGGTGGGTTGAAGGAATAGACCACCAATCATAGTTCAGTAAGGGACTGCTGGAAGTATTTAATATAGTATATGACACAACGAATGAGCAATACCATAGGGCCCTTGGTAACATACGGTGGGGTCCCGGGAAGGGTCCCTGGCTGCGCCACCGCTCCTAGGAGGGTCTCTGAGATTTCCCTGGGGTACTGCTGTCTCTGGGAGTGTCCCTGGGGGAGCCACTATCCCTGGTTGGGCCTCTGGAGGCACCACCACCCCTGGGAGTACCCCTGCGGGCGTCGCCGCCCTGAGAGGGCCCCTCGGGTTGCCTCCGCTCCTGGGAGGGGCCTTGGAGGCTCTGTCGTTCCTGGGAAGATCCGTCTGGGCGCTGCCGCCCCTGAGAGAATCCCTGCGAGAGTCCCCTGGGGCGCCGCTGTCCCTGGGAGTAACCATAGGGGCGCCAACTCTCCTGGGACGACCCCTTGGGACGCCATCGCCTCTGGGAGTGCCTTAGGGGGCGTCGCTGCCACTGAGAGGGCCCCTGGGGGCGCTACCGCCCTGGGGCAATCTTTGCAAAGGTCCCTGGTGGCCCCGTCGCCCCTCATAGAACCCCTGGAGCCCTACCGCCCCTTGGACGGTCTCTGGAAAGGTCCCTAGGGGCGCCGCATTAACTGGCAGAATCCCTTGGGGTGTCGCCAGCCCTGAGAGGGCGATTGGATACGCCGCCGTCACAGGATAGGTCCCTGGGTGCGCCGCCACCCCTGAGAGAACCCCTGGGGCCCTACCGCCCCTAGGGCGGTCTCTGGAAAGGTCCTTAGGGGCGCCGCTTTAACTGGCAGAATCCCTTGGGGCGTCGCTACCCCTGAGAGGGCGCCTGGATACGCTGCCGTCACAGGAAAGGTCCCTTGGTGCGCCGACATCCCCGGGGAAGTCGGTGGGGGCGCCACCGCCCCTGAGACGGTCTCTGCAAGCGTTGCCGTGACTGAAATGGCCCCTGGAAGCGCCGCCAACCCTAGGAAAATTCTGGGAGCACCAGACCTGTCGGGCCCCTGGGTGCAGTATTTTTTGCGCTATATAGAACTCTGGCAGATGCAACGTTAAATAAATACACCGCCCATCACATTTCCAGTATCATCGCATTCTGAATAAGGTATCGGAGAATAATATCCAACAGGAAAACATAAGTTGTGGTGTTGTGCTGACTGACTGCTCTCTTCTCCTATTGGCTGTAATTTGATGGGTTAAAGAAATAGACCACCAATCATAGTTCAGTAAGGGACTGCTGGAAGTATTTAATATATATGACACAACGAATGAGCAATGCCATAGGGCCCTTGGTAACCCACGGTGGGGTCCCGGGAAGGGTCCCTGGCCGCGCCACCGCTCCTAGGAGGGTCCCTGAGATTTCCCTGGGGTACCGCTGTCTCTGGGAGTGTCCCTGGGGGAGCCACTATCCCTGGTTGGGCCTCTGGAGGCACCACCACCCCTGGGAGTATCCCTGCGGGCGTCGCCGCCCTGAGAGGGCCCCTCGGGTTGCCTCCGCTCCTGGGAGGGTCCCTGGAGGCTCTGCCATTCCTGGGAAGAACCGTGGGGGCACTGCCACCCCTGAGATGATCCCTGCGAGAGTCCCCGAGGGCGCCGTTGTCCGTGGGAGTAACCATAGGGGCGCCAACTCTCCCGGGAGGACCCCTTGGGACGCCATCACCTCTAGGAGTGCCCCAGGGGGCGTTGCTGCCACTGAGAGGGCCTCTGGGGGCGCTACCGCCCTGGAGCGATCTTTGCAAGGGTCCCTGGTGGCGTCGTCGTCCCCGAGACAACCCCTGGGGCCCTAGCGCCCCTGAGTGGGCTCTAGGAATGCTACCACTCTTTGGATGGTCCCTGGGGGCATTAATCCCTGAGAGAGTGCCCTGCGCCGATACTACACTTGAGATGGTCCCTGGGGGCCACGTCGTCCCTGAAAGGGTTCCTCGGTGTGCCACCACCCCTGAGAGAACCACTAGTGGCGCCGTTGCCCCTGAGAGAAACACTGGGGGTGCTACCGCCCCTGCAACGGACTTTCGAAAGGTCCCTTGGGACGCTGCTGTACCTGGGAGTATCCCTTGGAGCTTCGCTGCCCCTGAGAGGGTCCTTGGAGACAACGCCTTCACAGGAAAGGTCCCTGGGTGCGCCGCCACCCCTCGGACAGTCCCAGGGGGCGCCACCGCCCAGAGGATGGTCCCTGCGAGCGCTGCCGTAACTGAAAAGGTTTCTGGATGCGCCTCCAACCCTAGGAAAATTACGGGAGCACCAGACCTGTATGGCCCCAGGGTGCAGAACTTTTTTTGCTATTTGGAACTCTGGGAGATGCTACGTTAAATAAATATACACCGCCCATCACATTTCCAGTATCATCGCACTCTGAATAAGGTATCGGAGAATAATATCCAACAGGAAAACATAAGTTTTGGTGTTGTGCTGATTGACTGCTCTCTTCTCCTATTGGCTGTAATTTGGTGGGTTGAAGGAATAGACCACCAATCATAGTTCAGTAAGGGACTGCTAGAAGTATGTAATATATATGACACAACGAACCAACAATACCAGAGGGCCCTTGGCAACCCAAGGTAGGGTTCCTGGAAGGAGCCCTGGCGGTGCCACCGCTCGTAGGAGGGTCCCTGGGATTTCGCTGGGGGTATTGCTGTTGCTGGGAGTGTCCCTGCGGGAGCCACTATCCCTGGTTGGGTCTCTGGAGACACCACCACCCTCTGGCAGTACCCCTGGGGGCGTCGCCGCGCTGAGAGGGCCCCCTCTGCTTGCCTCCACTCCTGGGAGAGTCCCTGGTGGCTCTGCCGTTCCTGGGTAGATCCGTGGGGGCGCTGCCGCCCCTGAGAGAATCCCTGCGAGAGTCCCCTGGGGCGCCGCTGTCCCTGGGAGTAACCATAGGGGTGCCAAATCTCCTGGGAGGACCCCTTGGGACGCCATCGCCTCTGGGAGTGCCTCAGGGGGCGTCGCTGCCACTGAGAGGGCCCCTGGGGGCGCTACCGCCCTGGGGCAAGCTTTGCAAAGGTCCCTGGTGGCGCCGTCGCCCCTGAGAGAACCCCTGGGGCCCTACCGTCCCTAGGACGGTCTCTGGAAAGGTCCTTAGGGGCGCCGCTGTACCTGGCAGAATCCCTTGGGGCGTCGTCACCCCTGAGAGGGCGCCTGGATACGCCGCCGTCACATGAAAGGTTCCTCGGTCCGCTACCACCCCTGAGATAACCACTAGTGACGCCGTTGCCCCTCAGAGAACCCCTGGGGGTGCTACAGCCCCTGCAACGGTCTTTGGAAAGGTACCTAGGGATGCCGTTGTACCCGGGAGTATCCCCTGGAGCGTCGCCGTCCCTGAGAGGGTCCTTGGAGACGCCGCCTTCACAGGAAAGGACCATGGGTGTGCCGCCACCCCTGGGACAGTCCCAGGTTCCGTCACCGCCCAGAGGATGGTCCCTGTGGGTGCTGCCGTAACTGAAAAGGCCTCTGGATGCGCCGCCAACACTAGGAAAATTGTGGGAGCACCAGACCTGTATGGCCCCTGGGTGCAGTAGTTTTTGTGCTATTTGGAACTCTGGGGGATGCAACGTAAAATAAATATACACCGCCCGTCACATTTCCAATATCATCGCACTCTGAATAAGGTATCGGAGAATAATATCCAACAGGAAATCATAAGTTGTGGTATTGTGCTGACTGACTGCTCTCTTCTCCTATTGGCTGTAATTTGGTGGGTTGAAGGAATAGACCACCAATCATAGTTCAGTAAGGGACTGCTGGAAGTCTTTAATATATGTCACACAACGAATGAGCAATGCCATAGGGCCCTTGGTAACCCAAGGTAGGGTCCTTGGAAGGGTCCCTGGCTGCGCCACCGCTCCTAGGAGGGTCCCTAAGATTTCCCTGGGGGTATTGCTGTTGCTGGGAGTGTCCCTGGAGGAGCTACTATCCCTGGTTGGGCCTCTGGAGGCACCACCACCCCTGGGAGTACCCCTGGGGGCATCGCCGCCCTGAGAGGGCCCCTCGGGTTGCCTCCGCTCCTGGGAGGGGCCTTGGAGGCTCTGCCATTCCTGGGAAGATCAGTCTGGGCGCTGCCGCCCCTGAGAGAATCCCTGCAAGAGTCCCCTGGGGCGCCGCTGTCCCTGGGAGTAACCATAGGGGCGCCAACTCTCCTGGGAGGGCCCCTTGGGACGCCATCGCCTCTGGGAGTGCCTTAGGGGGCGTCGCTGCCACTGAGAGGGCCCCTGGGGGCGCTACCGCCCTGGGGCAATCTTTGCAAAGGTCCCTGGTGGCCCCGTCGCCCCTGAGAGAACCCCTGGTGCCCTACCGCCCCTCGGACGGTCTCTGGAAAGGTCCCTAGGGGCGCAGCTTTAACTGGCAGAATCCCTTGGGGCGTCGTCAGCCCTGAGAGGGCGCCTGGATACGCCGCCGTCACAGGAAAGTTCCCTGGGTGCGCCGACACCCTTGGGGAAGTCGCTGGGGGCGCCACCGCCCCTGAGACGGTCCCTGCGGGCGTTGCCGTAACTGAAATGGCCCCTGGAAGTGCCGCCAACCCTAGGAAAATTTTGGGAGCACCAGACCTGTCGGGCCCCTGGGTGCAGTAGTTTTTGCGCTATATAGAACTCTGGGAGATGCAACGTTAAATAAATATACACCGCCCATCACATTTCCAGTATCATCGTACTCTGAATAAGGTATCGGAGAATAATATCCAACAGGAAAACATAAGTTTTGGTGTTGTGCTGATTGACTGCTCTCTTCTCCTATTGGCTGTAATTTGATGGGTTGAAGGAATAGACCACCAATCATAGTTCAGTAAGGTACTGCTAGAAGTATGTAATATATATGACACAACGAACCAACAATGCCACAGGGCCCTTGGCAACCGAAGGTAGGGTTCCTGGAAGGAGCCCTGGCGGTGCCACTGCTCGTAGGAGGGTCCCTGGGATTTCCCTGGGGGTATTGCTGTTGCTGGGAGTGTCCCTGGGGGAGCCACTATCCCTGGTTGGGTCTCTGGAGGCACTACCGCCCTCTGGAATACCTCTGGGGGCGTTGCAGTGCTGAGAGGGCCCCCTCTGGTTGCCTCCACTCCTGGGAGGGTCCCTGGAGCCTCTGCCGTTCCTGGGAAGATCCGTGGGGGCGCTGCCGCCCCTGGGAGAATCCCTGCGAGAGTCCCCTGGGGCGCCGCTGTCCCTGGGAGTAACCATAGGGGTGCCAACTCTCCTGGGAGGAACCCTTGGGATGCCATCGCCTCTGGGAGTGCCTCAGGGGGCGTCGCTGCCACTGAGAGGGCCCCTGGGGGCGCTACAGCCCTGGGGCAAGCTTTGCAAAGGTCCCTGGTGGCGCCGTTGCCTCTGAGAGAACCCCTGGGGCCCTACCGTCTCTAGGACGGTCTCTGGAAAGGTCCTTAGGGGCGCCGCTGTACCTGGCAGAATCCCTTGGGGCGTCGCCACCCCTGAGAGGGCACCTGGATACGCTGCCGTCACAGGAAAGTTTCCTCGGTGCGTTACCACCCCTGAGATAACCACTAGTGACGCCGTTGCTCCTGAGAGAACCCCTGGGAGTGCTGCAGCCCTGCAACGTTCTTTGGAAAGGTCCCTAGGGACGCCGCTGTACCCGGGAGTATCCCCTGGAGCGTCGCCGTCCCTGAGAGGGTCCTTGGAGACGCCGCCTTCACAGGAGAGGACCATGGGTGTGCCGCCACCCCTGGGACAGTCCCAGGGGCCGTCACCGCCCAGAGGATGGTCCCTGTGGGTGCTGCCGTAACTGAAAAGGCCTCTGGATGCGCCGCCAACACTAGGAAAATTGTGGGAGCACCAGACCTGTATGGCCCCTGGGTGCAGTAGTTTTTGTGCTATTTGGAACTCTGGGAGATGCAACGTTAAATAAATATACACCGCCCATCACATTTCCAATATCATCGCACTCTGAATAAGGTATCGGAGAATAATATCCAACAGGAAAACATAAGTTGTGGTATTGTGCTGACTGACTGCTCTCTTCTCCTATTGGCTGTAATTTGGTGGGTTGAAGGAATAGACCACCAATCATAGTTCAGTAAGGGACTGCTGGAAGTATTTAATATATATCACACAACGAATGAGCAATGCCATAGGGCCCTTGGTAACCCAAGGTACGGTCCCTGGAAGGGTCCCTGGCTGCGCCACCGCTCCTTGGAGGGTCCCTAAGATTTCCCTGGGGGTATTGCTGTTGCTGGGAGTGTCCCTGGAGGAGCCACTATCCCTGGTTGGGCCTCTGGAGGCACCACCACCCTCTGGGAGTACCTCTTGGGGCATTGCCGCCCTGAGAGGGCCCCTTGGGTTGCCTCCGCTCCTGGGAGGGGCCTTGAAGGCTCTGCCGTTCCTGGGAAGATCAGTCTGGGCGCTGCCGCCCCTGAGAGAATCCCTGCGAGAGTCCTCTTGGGCGCAGCTGTCCCTGGGAGTAACCATAGGGGCGCCAACTCTCCTGGGAGGACCCCTTGGGACGCCATCGCCTCTGGTAGTGCCTCCGGGGTAGTCGCTGCCACTGAGAGGGCCCCTGAGGGCGTTACCGCCCTGGGGCAAACTTTGCAAAGGTCCCTGGTGGCGCGTCGCCCCTGAGAGAACCCCTGGGGCCCTACCGCCCCTAGGTCGGTCTCTGGAAAGGTCCTTAGGGGCGCTGCTGTACCTGGCAGAATCGCTTGGGGCGTCGCTACCCCTGAGAGGGCGCCTGGATACGCTGCCGTCACAGGAAAGGTCCCTTGGTGCGCCGACACCCCCGGGGAAGTCGGTGGGGGCGCCACCGCCCCTGAGACGGTCTCTGCAAGCGCTGAAGTGACTGAAATGGCCCCTGGAAGCGCCGCTAACCCTAGGAAAATTCTGGGAGCACCAGACCTGTCGGGCCCCTGGGTGCAGTATTTTTTGCGCTATGTAGAACTCTGGCAGATGTAACGTTAAATAAATACACCGCCCATCACATTTCCAGTATCATCGCATTCTGAATAAGGTATCGGAGAATAATATCCAACAGGAAAACATAAGTTGTGGTGTTGTGCTGACTGACTGCTCTCTTCTCCTATTGGCTGTAATTTGGTGGGTTGAAGGAATAGACCACCAATCATAGTTCAGTAAGGGACTGCTGGAAGTATTTAATATATATGACACAACGAATGAGCAATGCCATAGCGCCCTTGGTAACACACGGTGGGGTCCCGGGAAGGGTCCCTGGCCGCGCCACCGCTCCTAGGAGGGTCCCTGAGATTTCCCTGGGGTACTGCTGTCTCTGGGAGTGTCCCTGGGGGAGCCACTATCCCTGGTTGGGCCTCTGGAGGCACCACCACCCCTGGGAGTACCCCTGCGGGCATTGCCGCCCTGAGAGGGCCCCTTGGGTTGCCTCCGCTCCTGGGAGGGGCCTTGGAGGCTCTGCCGTTCCTGGGAAGATCCGTCTGGGCGCTGCCGCCCCTGAGAGAATCCCAGGGAGAGTCCCCTGGGGCGCCGCTGTCCCTGGGAGTAACCATAGGGGCGCCAACTCTCCTGGGACGACCCCTTGGGACGCCATCGCCTCTGGGAGTGCCTTAGGGGGCGTCGCTGCCACTGAGAGGGCCCCTGGGGGCGCTACCGCCCTGGGGCGATCTTTGCAAAGGTCCCTGGTGGCGCCGTCGTCCCTGAGACAACCCCTGGGGCCCTAGCGCCCCTGGAGTGGTCTCTGGAATGCTACCACTCTTGGTGGTCCCGGGGCAGTAATCCCTGAGAGAGTGCCCTTGGGCCGATCTCCACCTTGAGAGGGTCCTGAGGAGCACGTCGTCCATGAAAGGGTTCCTAGGTGTGCCACCACCCCTGAGAGAACCACTAGTGGCGCCGTTGCCCCTGAGAGAAACACTGGGGGTGCTACCGCCCCTGCAGCGGTCTTTCGTAAGGTCCCTGGGGCGCTGCTGTAACTGGCAGTATCCCTTGGGCGTCGCTACCCCTGAGAGGGCGCCTTGGAGACACGCCTTCACAGGAAAGGTCCCTGGGTGCGCCGCCACCCCTGGGACAGTCCCAGGGGGCGCCACCGCCCAGAGGATGGTCCTCTGCAGGCGCTGCAGTGACTGAAAAGGCCTCTGGATGCGCCGCCAACACTAGGAAAATTCTGGGAGCACCAGACACTGTCTGGCCCCTAGGTGCAGTAGTTTTTTGCGCTATGTAGAACTCTGGCAGATGTAACGTTAAATAAATACACCGCCCATCACATTTCCAGTATCATCGCATTCTGAATAAGGTATCGGAGAATAATATCCAACAGGAAAACATAAGTTGTGGTGTTGTGCTGACTGACTGCTCTCTTCTCCTATTGGCTGTAATTTGGTGGGTTGAAGGAATAGACCACCAATCATAGTTCAGTAAAGGACTGCTGGAAGTATTTAATATATATCACACAACGAATGAGCAATGCCATAGGGCCCTTGGTAACCCAAGGTAGGGTCCCTGGAAGGGTCCCTGGCCGCGCCACCGCTCCTAGGAGGGTCCCTGAGATTTCCCTGGGGTACCGCTGTCTCTGGGAGTGTCCCTGGGGAACCACTATTCCTGGTTGGGCCTCTGGAGGCACCACCACCCCTGGGAGTACCCCTGCGGGCGTCGCCGCCCTGAGAGGGCCCCTCGGGTTGCCTCCGCTCCTGGGAGGGTCTCTGGAGGCTCTGCCGTTCCTGGGAAGATCTGTGGGGACGCTGCCGCCCCTGAGAGAATCCTTACGAGAGTCCCCGGGGGCGCTGCTGTCCGTGGGAGTAACCATAGGGGCGCCAACTCTCCCGGGAGGACCCCTTGGGACGCCATCACCTCTAGGAGTACCCCAGGGGGCGTTGATGCCACTGAGAGGGCCTCTGGGGGCGCTACCGCCCTGGAGCGATCTTTGCAAAGGTCCCTGGTGGCGCCGTCGTCCCTGAGACAACCCCTGGGGCCCTAGCGCCCCTGAGTGGGCTCTAGGAATGCTACCACTCTTTGGATGGTCCCTGGGGGCATTAATCCCTGAGAGAGTGCCCTGGGCCGATACTACACTTGAGATGGTCCCTGAGGAGCACGTCGTCCATGAAAGGGTTCCTAGGTGTGCCACCACCCCTGAGAGAACCACTAGTGGCGCCGTTGCCCCTGAGAGAAACACTGGGGGTGCTACCGCCCCTGCAGCGGACTTTCGAAAGGTCCCTTGGGACGCTGCTGTAACTGGGAGTATCCCTTGGAGCGTCGCTGCCCCTGAGAGGGTCCTTGGAGACAACGCCTTCACAGGAAAGGTCGCTGGGTGCGCCGCCACCCCTCGGACAGTCCCAGGGGGCGCCACCGCCCAGAGGATGGTCCCTGCGAGCGCTGCCGTAACTGAAAAGGTTTCTGGATGCGCCTCCAACCCTAGGAAAATTACGGGAGCACCAGACCTGTATGGCCCCAGGGTGCAGAAGTTTTTGTGCTATTTGGAACTCTGGGAGATGCAACGTTAAATAAATATACACCGCCCATCACATTTCCAATATCATCGCACTCTGAATAAGGTATCGGAGAATAATATCCAACAGGAAAACATAAGTTTTGGTGTTGTGCTGATTGACTGCTCTCTTCTCCTATTGGCTGTAATTTGGTGGGTTGAAGGAATAGACCACCAATCATAGTTCAGTAAGGGACTGCTTAAAGTATGTAATATATATGACACACCGAACCAGCAATGCCATAGGGCCCTTGGCATCCCAAGTTAGGGTCCATGGAAGGGGCCCTGGTGGCGACACCGCTCCTAGGAGGGTCCCTGGGATTTCCCTGGGGGTACTGCTGTCACTGGGAGTGTCCCTGGGGGAGCCACTATCCCTGGTTGGGCTTCTGGAGGCACCACCACCCTCTGGAAGTACCCCTGGGGGCGTCGCCGCCCTGAGAGGGCCCCCTCGGGTTGCCTCCTCTCCTGGGAGGGTCCCTGGAGGCTCTGCCGTTCCTGGAAAGATCCGTGGGGGCGCTGCCGCCCCTGAGAGAATCTCTGCGAAAGTACCCGGGGGCGCCACTGTCCCTGGGAGTAACCATAGGGGCGCCAACTCTCCTGGGAGGACCTCTTGGGACGCCATCGCCTCTGGTAGTGCCTCCAGGGTCGTCGCTGCCACTGAGGGGGCCCCTGGGGGCGCTACCGCCCTGGGGCAATCTTTGCAAAGGTCCCTGGTCGCACCGTCGCCCCTGAGAGAACCCCTGGGGCCCTACCGCCCCTAGAACAATCTCTGGAATGGTCCCTACGGGCGCTGCTGTTCCTGGCAGAATCCCTTGGGGCGTCGCCACAGCTGAGAGGGCGCCTGGATACGCCGCCGTCACAAGAAATGTCCCTGGGTGCGCCGACACCCTTGGGAAAGTCGCTGGGAGCGCCACCGCCCCTGAGACGTTCCTTGCGGGCGCAGCCGTAACTGAAATGGCCCCTGGAAGCGCCGCCAACCCAAGGAAAGTTCTGGGAGTACCAGACCTGTCGGGCCCCTGGGTGCAGTAGCTTTTGCGCTATATAGAACTCTGGCAGAAGCAACTTTAAATAAATACACCGCCCATCACATTTCCATTATCATCGCATTCTGAATAAGGTATCGGAGAATAATATCCAACAGGAAAACATAAGTTTTGGTGTTGTGCTGATTGACTGCTCTCTTCTCCTATTGGCTGTAATTTGGTGGGTTGAAGGAATAGACCACCAATCATAGTTCAGTAAGGGACTGCTAGAAGTATGAAATATATATGACACAACGAACCAACAATGCCACAGGGCCATTGGCATCCCAAGGTAGGGTTCCTGGAAGGAGCCCTGGCGGTGCCACCGCTCGTAGGAGGGTCCCTGGGATTTCCCTGGGGGTATTGCTGTTGCTGGGAGTGTCCCTGGGGGAGCCACTATCCCTGGTTGGGTCTCTGGAGGTCCCACCGCCCTCTGGAAGTACCTCTGGGGACGTCGCAGCGCTGAGAGGGCCCCCTCTGGTTGCCCCCACTCCTGGGAGGGTCCCTGGAGGCTCTGCCGTTCCTGGGAAGATCCGTGGGGGCGCTGCCGCCCCTGAGAGAATCCCTGCAAGAGTCCCCTGGGGCGCCGCTGTCCCTGGGAGTATCCATAGGGGTGCCAACTCTCCTGGGAGGAACCCTTGGGACGCCATCGCCTCTGGGAGTGCCTCAGGGGGCGTCGCTGCCACTGAGAGGGCCCCTGGGGGCGGTACAGCCCTGGGGCAAGCTTTGCAAAGGTCCCTGGTGGCGCCGTCGCCTCTGAGAGAACCCCTGGGGCCCTACCGTCTCTAGGACGGTCTCTGGAAAGGTCCTTAGGGGCGACGCTGTACCTGGCAGAATTCCTTGGGGCGTCGCCACCCCTGAGAGGGCGCCTGGATACGCTGCCGTCACAGGAAAGGTTCCTTGGTGCGCTACCACCCCTGAGATAACCACTAGTGACGCCGTTGCTCCTGAGAGAACCCCTGGGGGTGCTACAGCCCCTGCAAAGTTCTCTGGAAAGGTCCCTAGGGACGCCGCTGTACTCGGGAGTATCCACTGGAGCGTCGCCGTCCCTGAGAGGGTCCTTGGAGACGACGCCTTCACAGGAAAGGTCCATGGGTGTGCCGCCACCCCTGGGACAGTACCAGGGACCGCCACCGCCCAGAGGATGGTCCCTGTGGGTGCTGCCGTAACTGAAATGGCCCCTGGAAGCGCCGCCAACCCAAGGAAAGTTCTGGGAGTACCAGACCTGTCGGGCCCCTGGGTGCAGTAGCTTTTGCGCTATATAGAACTCTGGGAGATGCAACGTTAAATAAATATACACCGCCCATCACATTTCCAATATCATCGCACTCTGAATAAGGTATCGGAGAATAATATCCAATAGGAAAACATAAGTGGTGGTGTTGTGCTGACTGTCTGCTCTCTTCTCCTTTTGGCTGTAATTTGGTGGGTTGAAGGAATAGACCACCAATCATAGTTCAGTAAGGGACTGCTAGAAGTATGTAATATATATGACACAACAAACCAACAATGCCAGAGGGCCCTTAGCAACCCAAGGTAGGGTCCCTGGAAGGAGCCCTGGCGGTGCCACCGCTCCTACGAGGGTCCCTGGGATTTCCCTGGGGGTATTGCTGTTGCTGGGAGTGTCCCTGGGGGAGCCACTATCCCTGGTTGGGCCTCTGGAGGCACCACCTCCCTCTGGGAGTACCTCTGAGGGCATCACCGCCCTGAGAGGGCCCCTTGGGTTGCCTCCGCTCCTGGGAGGGGCCTTGGAGGCTCTGCCGTTCCTGGGAATATCCGTCTGGGCGCTGCCGCCCCTGAGAGAATCCCAGCGAGAGTCCTCTTGGGCGCAGCTGTCCCTGGGAGTAACCATAGGGGCGCCAACCCTCCTGGGAGGACCCCTTGGGACGCCATCGCCTCTGGTAGTGCCTCCGTGGTAGTCGCTGCCACTGAGAGGGCCCCTGGGGGCGTTACCGCGCTGGGGCAAACTTTGCAAAGGTCCCTGGTGGCGCGTCGCCCCTGAGAGAACCCCTGGGGCCCTACCGCCCCTAGGGCGGTCTCTGGAATGGTCCTTAGGGGCGCTGCTGTACCTGGTAGAATCGCCTGGGGCGTCGCTACCCCTGAGAGGGCGCCTGGATACGCTGCCGTCACAGGAAAGGTCTCTTGGTGTGCCGACACCCCCGGGGAAGTCGGTGGTGGCGCCACCGCGCCTGAGACGGTCCCTGCGGGCGCTGCCGTAACTGAAATGGCCCCTGGAAGAGCCGCCAACCCGAGCAAAGTTCTGGGAGCACCAGACCTGTCGGGCCCCTGGGTGCAGTAGTTTTTGCGCTATATAGAACTCTGTCAAATGCAACTGTAAATAAATACACCGCCCATCACATTTCCAGTATCATCGCACTCTGAATAAGGTATCGGAGAATAATATCCAACAGGAAAACATAAGTTTTGGTGTTGTGCTGATTGACTGCTCTCTTCTCCTATTGCCTGTAATTTGGTGGGTTGAAGGAATAGACCACCAATCATAGTTCAGTAAGGGACTGCTAGAAGTATGTAATATATATGACACAACGCACCAACAATGCCACAGGGCCATTGGCAACCCAAGGTAGGGTTCCTGGAAGGAGCCCTGGCGGTGCCACCGCTCGTAGGAGGGTCCCTGGGATTTCCCTGGGGGTATTGCTGTTGCTAGGAGTGTCCCTGCGGGAGCCACTATCCCTGGTTGGGTCTCTGGAGGCACCACCGCCCTCTGGAAGTACCTCTGGGGGCTTCGCAGCGCTGAGAGGGCCCCCTCTGGTTGCCTCCACTCCTGGGAGGGTCCCTGGATCCTCTGCCGTTCCTGGGAAGCTCCGTGGGGGCGCTGCCGCCCCTGAGAGAAACCCTGCGAGAGTCCCCTGGGGCGCCGCTGTCCCTGGGAGTAACCATAGGGGTGCCAACTCTCCTGGGAGGAACCCTTGGGAAGCCATCGCCTCTGGGAGTGCCTCAGGGGGCGTCGCTGCCACTCAGAGGGCCCCTGGGGGTGCTACCGCCCTGGGGCAAGCTTTGCAAAGGTCCCTGGTGACCCCGTCGCCCCTGAGAGAACCCCTGGGGCCCTACCGTCCCTAGGACGGTCTCTGGAAATGTTCTTATGGGCGCCGCTGTACCTGGAAGAATCCCTTGGGGCGTCGCCTCCCCTGAGAGGGCGCCTGGATACGCCGCCGTCACAGGAAAGGTTCCTCGGTGCGCTACCACCCCTGAGATAACCATTAGTGACGCCGTTGCCCCTGA
Source organism: Homarus gammarus (assembly GCA_958450375.1). Classification (NCBI taxonomy): domain Eukaryota; kingdom Metazoa; phylum Arthropoda; class Malacostraca; order Decapoda; family Nephropidae; genus Homarus; species Homarus gammarus. Next base: position 447,220 of record CAUDMG010002108.1, read on the forward strand.
GAGATCCCCTGGGGGTGTTACAGCCCCTGCAACGGTCTTTGGAAAGGTCCCTAGGGAAGCCGTTGTACCCGGGAGTATCCCCTGGAGCGTCGCCGCCCCTGAGAGGGTCCTTGGAGACGCCGCCTTCACAGGAAAGGTCCTTGGGTGCGCCGCCACCCCTGGGACAGTCCCAGGGGGCGCCACCGCCCAGAGGATGGTCCCTGTGGGTGCTGCCGTAACTGAAAAGGCCTCTGGATGCGCCGCCAACACTAGGAAAATTTTGGGAGCACCAGACAGGTATGGCCCCTAGGTGCAGTAGTTTTGTGCAATTTGGAACTCTGGGAGATGCAACGTTAAATAGATATACACCGCCCATCACATTTCCAATATTATCGCACTCTGAATAAGGTATCGGAGAATAATATCCAACAGGAAAACATAAGTTGTGGTGTTGTGCTGACTGACTGCTCTCTTCTCCTATTGGCTGTAATTTGGTGGGTTGAAGGAATAGACCACCAATCATAGTTCAGTAAAGGACTGCTGGAAGTATTTAATATATATCACACAACGAATGAGCAATGCCATAGGGCCCTTGGTAACCCAAGGTAGGGTCCCTGGAAGGGTCCCTGGCCCCGCTACCGCTCCTAGGAGGGTCCCTGAGATTTCCCTGGGGGTACTGCTGTCACTGGGAGTGTCCCTGGGGAGCCACTATCCCCTGTTGGGCCTCTGGAGGCACCACCACCCCTGGGAGTACCCCTGGGGGCGTCGCCGCCCTGAGAGGGCCCCTCGGGTTGCCTCCGCTCCTGGGAGGGTCTCTGGAGGCTCTGCCGTTCCTGGGAAGATCTGTGGGGACGCTGCCGCCCCTGAGAGAATCCTTACGAGAGTCCCCGGGGGCGCTGCTGTCCCTGGGAGTAACCATAGGGGCGCCAACTCTCCTGGGAGGACCCCTTGGGAAGCCATCGCCTCTGGGAGTGCCTCATGGGGCGTCGCTGCCACTGAAAGGGCCCCTGGGGGCGCTACCGCCCTGGGGCAATCTTTGCAAAGGTCCCTGGTGGCGCGTCGCCCCTGAGAGAACCCCGGGGCCCTACCGCCCCTAGGACGGTCTCTGGAAAGGTCCCTAAGGGCGCCGCTTTAACTGGCAGAATCCCTTGGGGCGTCGCCACCCCTGAGAGGATGCTTGGAGACGCCGCCTTCACAGGAAAGGTCCCCGGGTGCGCCGCCACCCCTGAGAGAACCCCTGGGGCCCTACCGCCCCTAGGGCGTTCTCTGGAAAGGTCCTTTGGGGCGCTGCTGTACATGGCAGAATCCCTTGAGGCGTCGCCACCCCTGAGAGGGCGCCTGGATACGCAACCGTCACAGGAAAAGTCCCTTGGTGCGCCGACAACCCCGGAGAAGTCGGTGGGGGCGCCACCGCCCCTCAGACGGTCCCTGCATGCTCTGCCGTAACTGAAATGGCCCCTGGAAGCGCCGCCAACCCTAGGAAAATTCTGGGAGCACCAGACCTGTCGGGCCCCTGGGTGCAGTAGTTTTTGTGCTATTTGGAACTCTGGGAGATGCAACGTTAAATAAATATACACCGCCCATCACATTTCCAATATCATCGCATTCTGAATAAGGTATCGGAGAATAATATCCAACAGGAAAACATAAGTTGTGGTGTTGTGCTGACTGACTGCTCTCTTCTCCTATTGGCTGTAATTTGGTGGGTTGAAGGAATAGACCACCAATCATAGTTCAGTAAGGGACTGCTGGAAGTATTTCATATATATCACACAACGAATGAGCAATGCCATAGGGCCCTTGGTAACCCAAGGTAGGGTCCCTGGAAGGGTCCCTGGCCGCGCCACCGCTCCTAGGAGGGTCCCTGAGATTTCCCTGGAGGTACCGCTGTCACTGGGAGTGTCCCTGGGGGAGCCACTATCCCTGGTTGGGCCTCTGGAGGCACCTCCCCCCCTGGGAGTACCCATGGGTGCGTCGCCGTCCTGAGAGGGCCCTTCGGGTTGCCTCCGCTCCTGTGAGGGTTCCTGGAAGCTCTGCCGTTCCTGGGAAGATCCGTCTGGGCGCTGCCGCCCCTGAGAGAATCCTTGCAAGAATCCCCGGGGGCGCCTCTGTCCCTGGGAGTAACCATAGGGGCGCCAACTCTCCTGGGAGGACCCCTTGGGACGCCATCGTCTCTGGGAGTGCCTCACGGGGCGTCGCCGCCACTGAGAGGGCCCCTGGGGGCTCTACTGCCCTGGGGTAATCTTTGCAAAGGTCCCTGGTGGCGCGTCGCCCCTGAGAGAACCTTTGGGGCCCTACCGTCCCTAGGACGGTCTCTGGAAAGGTCCCTAGGGGCGCCGCTTTAACTGGCAGAATCCCTTGGGGTGTCGCCACCCCTGAGAGGGCGCCTGGATACGCCGCCTTCGCAGGAAAGGTCCCTTGGTGCGCCGACACCCCCGGGGAAGTCGCTGGGGGCGCCACTGCCCCTGAGACGGTCCCTGGAGGCTTTTCCCGTAACTGAAATGGCCCCTGGAAGGGCCGCCAACCCTAGGAAAATTCTGGGAGCACCAGACCTGTCGGGCTTCTGGGTGCAGTAGTTTTTGCGCTATATAGAACTCTGGCAGATGTAACGTTAAATAAATATACCGCCCATCACACTTCCAGTATCATCGCATTCTGAATAAGGTATCGGAGAATAATATCCAACAGGAAAACATAAGTTGTGGTGTTGTGTTGACTGACTGCTATTGGCTGTAATTTGGGGGGTAAAGGAATGGCCCACCAATCATAGTTCAGTAAGGGATTGCTGGAAGTATGTAATATATATGACACAACGAGCGAGCATGCCATAGGGTTCCTGACGACCGTAGGTAGGGTCCCTGGCGACGCCGCCGCTCCTAGGAGGGTCCCTGGGATATCCCTGGGGACCCCCGCAGTCCCTGGGAGTTTCTATTGGCGCGCTTCAGCCCCTGAGTTGGTCCCTGGTGGTGTTACCATCCCTGGACAGGCCCCTGGGGGCGCTGCTGCTCCTGAGTGGGCCCCTGGGGGCGGTGCTACCCCTGAGTGGGCCCCTGGGAACGCCATCATCCCTTGGATGGGCCTTAGGGATGTTGCTCCACCTGGGTAAGTCCCTGGGAGATCCAACTCTCTTAGGAGGGTATCTAGGGGCGCTGTAGCTACTGGGTGGGTCCTTGGTGTCTCTGCATTCCCTGGAAGGCACAATGGGAAAGTCCCTGGTGGTGCTACCACCCCTGGAAGAGCCCATGGGGGCGCTGCTTCTCCTGAGTGGGCCCCAAGGAATGCTACCACACTTTGGATGGTCTCTGGGGGCATTAATCCCTGAAAGAGTCCCCGGTGCAGACGCTACTCTTGAGATGTTCCCTAAGGGCCACGCCGTCCCCGAAAGGGTTTCTGGGTGCGCCACTACCCCTGAGCGAACCACTATTGGCGCCGTTGCCCCTGAGAGAACCCCTGGGGTGCTACCGCCCCTGCAACGGTCTTTTGAAAGGTCCCTACGGACGCCGCTGTATCTGGGAGTATCCCTTGGAGCGTCGCCGCCCCTGAGAGGGTCCTTGGAGGCGCTGCCGTCACAGGAAAGGTGCCTGGGTGCGCCACCACCCCTGGGACAGTCCCAGGGGGCGCCACCACCCAGAGGATGGTCCCTGCGGGCGCTGCCAACCTTAGGAAAATTCTGGGAGCACCATACCTGTAGGGCCCCTGGGTGCAGTAGTTTTTGTGCTATATAGAACTCTGGCAGATGCAACGTTAAATAAATACACCGCACATCACATTTCCAGTATCATCGCACTCTGAATAAGGTATCGGAGAATAATATCCAATAGGAAAACATAAGTTGTGGTGTTGTGCTGACTGACTGCTCTCTTCTCCTATTGGCTGTAATTTGGTGGGTTGAAGGAATAGACCACCAATCATAGTTCAGTAAGGGACTACTAGAAGTATGTAATATATATATGACACAACGAGCAAGCATGCCATAGGGCCCCTGGCGACCCTAGGTAGGGTCCATGGGGGGCGCCGCCCCTGGGACGGTTACTGGGGGCGCCGCCGCCCTGCGAGAGCTCTTGGGGGCCCCGCTGTCCCTGTGAGGGTGGGTGGGGGCGCAGCCGCCCCTGTTTGGGTCTGTTTAGGCGCCACTACCCCTGGGAGGACCCCTGGGGGCGCCATCAACCCTGGAAGAGCCCCTGGGTGCGCTGCCGCCCTTGGGAGGGGTCGGAGGAAAATTCCTTGGAAGGCTCCTTGGTGGCGTCGCCGCCCCTTAGAGGGTCCTTGGTGGCGTTGCTGCCCTTGGGAAGTCCCTTGGGGGCGCCGCCGCTTCTGGGAGTGTCCCTGGGATGGTTCGTAGGTATGTCATCGCCCCTGTGAGAGTCCTTGGGGGCCCCGCCGTCCTTTCGAGGGTCCCTGGCGTCGCCATTGCTCCTGGAAGGGTCCCTGGCGTCACCGCCGCCCCTGGGCGCGCCGCCGCCCTGGAAAGGTCCCTGGGGTCGCCGCCGCCCTGGAAAGGTCCCTGTGGGCGCTTGCTGGTGCCGCTGCCGTCCCTGGGAGCGCTAGACCTGTATGGTTCCTGCGTCCTGTAGTTTTTGCTGCTGATGCAGCTGATCATCTGTTGCTGGTGCTGCGGCTGTAAGCAGATCTTCCCGTTTTCTTGGATACATTTTTCCAGTTAAGGGCGATCTTAGGGGGTCGTAATCATAGTCTAGAAGGATGAATTTTGCAGTTGTAGGATTTATAGAGGGATTAATCTTAGCTGTGGGAACTTTTTAGGGCGTTATCCTGTTTAATTTAGCATTTCTATACATTTTATCCCACCGATTTGTTGCGCTCGAAGCTACAAGTTTATTTATTATTTATGTAACTATTATGGACCTTATACAGTGTACAGTTGGTTCAATGAGTTCCTTTACGCCCTGTGGTGACGTTTCCGTGCTGCAGTTTGGGTGTTTCAGGCAGTCAAGACTATAAGTCTGAAAGAAAAGTTAGCCCCTGCCCCCACCTACAGAACTGCGATCTCGGGGATTTTGTTAACTATCTCAGTAGAGGTACTCCTGAGCTGGCGAATTCCAAATCTATGGTCAACAATTCGATTGCGGGGTAATTAGTGGTCGTAATGATGCTTAGGTTGCCATTTTCCTTGATAAAATTTCCCATTTTCTTTTATTAAACTTCCCGTTTTATTTGATGAAAGGTTGGTGTGTTTAATACACCTGTATAATCATAAAGCTTTCATTACCAAAAGGAGAAGTTGATGACCCGGGCTGGTCTCTTGACCTACTGTGTGAGGTCACGGAGGCCACGTGGTGCAGTAACTCGTCCATAGGTGTTGACATGAAGGACCTCACGTGGTCATGGAGACACATAAGGAGTCTGCAATAGGCTGGTTGGCCTGTGCATGGCAGCTCCTGTCGAGAGTTACTACCACTCTCTATCATCCATGAATCAATCTAGCCTCCTTTTGAAACTTTCCAGGTGGTGTGGTGTTCACGTGGTGCAGTAACTCGTTCATAGGGGTATGAGGAGGGCGCCGAGGAAGAACATGAGAGGAATGGAGGAGGAGGAGGAAGGGTAGGAGGTAGAAGAGGTGGTGGAATAGGAGGGAGAGGAGGAAGAAGAGGAAGTGGAGGAGGAGGGGAAGATGAAGAAGAAATGGAGGAGATGAGGAAGGAGCGGGGGTGAGGGAGGAGTGAGAGAAGGAAGAAGAAGGGGTAGAAGAGGTGGAGGGGAGGAGGAAGAAGAGGAGATAGAGGGGGAGGGAGAGGCGAAGGTAGAGGAGGAAGAAGAGGGAGTGGAGGAGGAGGCAGAGGAGGAAGAAGAGGATTTGGAGGAGGAGGGAGAGAAGGAAGAAGTGGGTGGTGGAGGAGGGGGAAGGATGAAGAAGAAGAGGGAAAGGAGGAGAGAGAGGGGTAGGAAGAGGAGGAGGAGGAGGAGGAGGAGGAGGGAGATGGAGGAGGGGAAGAGGAGGAGGGGGGAGAGGAGGGGGAGAATGAGGGAAAGGGGGAGGAGGAGTAAGATAGGAAGTGGAGAATGGGAAGAGGAGGACGGGACGGGAAGGGAAGGAGGAGAAGGAGGGGGCGGAGGACGGGGGAGGAGGAGGGAAAGGGGGGGAGGAGGAGGAGGAGGAGGAGGACGAAGGGGGAGGAGGAGGACGAAGGGGGCTGAGGAGGACGAAGGGGGGAGGAGGACGAAGTTGGGAGGGGTAGAACAAGGGGAGTAGGAGGATGGGAAGAGGAGGAGGAGGCGGAGGAAGAGGACGAGGGGGGAGGAGGAAAAACGAATAGGAGAGGAAGAGCAGGGGGAGTGGTAGAGGGGAAGAAGAGAAGGGGAGGGGAGGGGAAGGAGGGGAGAAGAGGCGGTGGCGAGGGAGGAGGAGAAGGGGGAGGGGGCCGAGATACACACTGGTGGTGGATGAATTTTGATTTTTGTATTTTGCCGTGGACAGCAGCTCGTTTATTGTGCACCCCATACTCATCCTGTGAGCTGTAACGCAAAAAGGATTACAGAGTATTAGTTTAACAAATTTATTGGTAGAGCTTGTAGTACAGTTTGCCTAATGTGAGTAATTCAGTCAGGTCTTGACACTGAGGGTGGTATCACTTCTCACTGCCACGCAGGACAGAGGTTCATTCACAAAGAAATACATCATATTCATTAACAGCTATAAATGCACAGAGGTCAGATTCATATGGGTATTGTCACTGTTCACTGCCACGCAGGACAGAGGTTCATACATAAAGAAATACATCATATTCATTAACAGCTATAAATGCACAGAGGTCAGATTCATATGGGTAATGTCACTGTTCACTGCCATTCAGGACAGAGGTTCGTACACAAAGAGATGCATCATATTCATTGACAGTACATATACATATATGTACACACACATATACATACATATACACATATATATATATATATTTTATGAAAATCCACAATGAAAACGTGGATAAGATAAATCTTGATAAAATCACACGGGAAAATGGAAACAACGGAGTACCTTAGCTTTCGTCTTTATTCAAGACATCTTCAGAGGCAACTGGATTACATGGACAGAGAGAGGCTTAAATATACAGGGTGACCTAAAAAACATGAGGTCAGGTCAAAATGATGACATCCACTAATCCCCACACCAACACACACGTAGAGGAGCTTAAGAGAAGGGTGGTGACGTGACTAGTCAAGTCAGGTCAGAAAAAAGGGGGCCCACAAAATAACTATCATACATCTAGATCAAAGGTTTTTAAAGCATTTTTAACCTTGTTTCCATTTTCCCGTGTGATTTTATCAATATATATATATATATATATATATATATATATATATATATATATATATATATATATAATATATATATATATATATATATACATATATACATAGAGTAGAGGCCACAAAGGGTGTTTATCAGACCCCAGTGGTCAGGATATTGAGGCAATAAATGTTACAGAGTATTTCCAGTACACTGTTTGTTTAGGTCGGTGCAAAGAATTTTAATTAGGTACCAGATGCCAAGTGTGGATACAGCCTTAGTATATCAGCTATCTTGTCACCAGAGATAAAGTGCTGTGCCATTGTATACACAGTGTGCTTGGATCTGTCTCTATAAGGTTCTATTTTTTCACAGTCTAAGACGTAGTGTTGGAGTGTGTGGCCATATGTCTGGCCACACACTTTATATTTAGTTTTGTTCACATCTGCCTGAGGAACATACTGCCAGAGGTACTTATATCCCAACATCAGTCTAGCGGTTACATCATCTTGTTTTTAGTGATCTTGTTACTTGTAAGACGTGTGCCGGGCAAGCCATTATCGGCATTGTACAATATGAGTCATGCTGGGTGGAGGTATGGGGTTAGGGGTGGAGGTATGGGGTTAGGGGTGGAGGCATGGGTTAGGGGTGGAGGTATGGGGTTAGGGGTGGAGGTATGGGGTTAGGGGTGGAGGTATGGGGTTAGGGATGGAGGTATGGGGTTAGGGATGGAGGTATGGGGTTAGGGATGGAGGTATGGGGTTAGGGGTGGAGGTATGGGGTTAGGGTGAGGCATGGGTTAGGGTGGAGGTATGGGGTTAGGGGTGGAGGTATGGGGTTAGGGTGGAGGTATGGGGTTAGGGATGGAGGTATGGGGTTAGGGATGGAGGTATGGGGTTAGGGGTGGAGGTATGGGGTTAGGGGTGGAGGCATGGGTTAGGGGTGGAGGTATGGGGGTTAGGGGTGGAGGTATGGGGTTAGGGGTGGAGGTATGGGGTTAGGGGTGGAGGTATGGGGTTAGGGGTGGAGGTGGGGGTTAGGGGTGGAGGTGGGGGTTAGGGGTGGAGGTGGGGGTTAGGGGTGGAGGTGGGGTTAAGGGTGGAGGTGGGGTTTTGGGGTGGAGGTATGGGGTTAGGGGTGGAGGCATGGGTTACGGGTGGAGGTGGGGGTTAAGGGTGGAGGTGGGGGTTAGGGGTGGAGGTGGGGGTTAGGGGTGGAGGTATGGGGTTAGGGGTGGAGGTGGGGGTTAGGGGTGGAGGTGGGGGTTAGGGGTAGAGGTGGGGGTTAAGGGTGGAGGCGGAGGGTTAGGGGTGGAAGTGGGGGTTAGGGGTGGAGGTATGGGGTTAGGGGTGGAGGTATGGGGTTAGGGGTGGAAGTGGGGGTTAGGGGTGGAGGTATGGGGTTAGGGGTGGAGATGAGGGTTGGGAGGTGTGGAGGATCGTTTACTGTCCCTACAGAAGTACTTAGACCAATTACAGCTGCCCCATTAAGCCCTATTTAACCTATTGCGGTGGAATGATTATTTCTTTATTATAATTATGTATCTAAAGTGGTGTGTGTGTGTGTGTGTGTGTGTGTGTGTGTGTGTAGTAAGAGGAACATGACAGCTTGCACTACGTTATCAACAGCCTCATTACTGAAGGATTTTGTCCACTTTAACACTCCAGCTTAAAGCTTCCTCAGCGCTTCTGTCACCACCAGCTGCGTTTCCTCCTTCCTCATCCCCCAACCACGCCCCTCATCCTCCCTCTCCTCCCCCTACACCATGATCCCTTTTACATGTTTTGTGTCAAAGGTTTGAAGAATAATGGTCCCTAAACTACAGTTCAAACTGAGTTGATGTTCTATCTAAGTAATCCTGACTATCTCAATAACCATTAACCGCCTTTAGGTCCATCACGGTAAATAAGTGACAGTAATGGAGAGAACTGATCAACAACATGGCTGAAACTTACCATCCCCTCCTTATATCACCCCTCCCCCTCCTTATATCTCCCCCCCTTCCTTATATCTACCCTCCCCCTCCTTATATCTCCCCTCCCCCTCCTTATATCTACCCTCCCCCTCCGAACATGAGTTAGTTTAACAAATTTATTGACAAAGCTTGTAGTACAGTTTGCCTATTCTGAGTAATTCAGTCAGATCTTGACACTGAGGGTGGTATCACATCTCACTGCCACGCAGGACAGAGGTTCATACACAAAGAAATACATCATATTCATTAGCAGTGTATATACAGTAGGTCAGAGTCATGTGGGTGATGTCACTGTTCGCTGCCATGCAAGACAGTGGTTCATATACATTGGACGTCATATTCTAATTGAAGACTAATCAGTGTGGGCTAGCAAATTTGGGATAAACAGCAAGAATGTTCCCAAGCACCCCCGATTCAATGTGACATGAAGCGCTTGACTCCCTTCCCCTTCACCTCCCCATCCACCCCCCCCCCCCTCTATTCTCCCAGGTCCAGCGGTCATTCTCCTACAGAAGGCAACAAAGAGAAGGTCATTCCCTCTGTGAACATCTGGACCTAAACAAACATCTTAACTCAGGCTACCTCTCTGGACCATTACGGCTGTGGTGGGTTGGGTTAGGTTAGGTTAGCTCGTTAAAGACTCTTAAATGATTGCTTTCTAACCTAACCTAACCTTCTCAAACTTAACCTATCCTAAACCGACCTGTCTCAACCTAACCTAACCTAACCTAACCTACACATACACCCGGCTTTTCTATAAAAAAAAATCGAGTCTGGTTTTAGGTTCGGAGATTAGATTTGTTCCGCTATTGGTCACACACACACACACACACACACACACGATACGGTGAGGAGGGAAGGCAAGGGCGAGTACAGGAGAGGAGAGATAAGGAGGAGGATTAAGGAAGGAGGAGGAAGATATAGGAAGACCTTGTGAGAGTAGGAAGAGGAAGTGAAATGAGAAAATAGAAAGGAGAAGAAGGAGGGCGTTTAATATACATACATACATACATACATTACGGACATCTTGATCACTACAACAACAACGACTACGACAATTACCATTATCCTAACCACCACCACCACCACCCGACTCGTGCTGATCAGAAACGTGATCAGAAACTCATGTCAGCCAGCGAATCGTCAGTATTTTACTCCCCCCCACCCCCCACCCCCCTTCTGCTCTGCCCCACACACACACATGCTGTAAGTGTTAGCTGGTGAGAGAGAGAGAGAGAGAGAGAGAGAGAGAGAGAGAGAGAGAGAGAGAGAGTTATAATTGCGATAATAACAACATTGATAATAAGGTTTCCTCAATAACAACCATTCTCTTCCCATTTCCCCCTCAACACCACTCACCACCACTATCCTCCCCTAATCATCACCATCTTCCCCACCCCTAACCAACACCACCATCTTCCCCCACAACCATCTCCCCACCACCCCCTCATCCCTACCACTCCCAACTCCCCCTCACCCCCAACTCCCTCACCACCCCCCCCCTCTCCCCACCACCACACAAGCCAAACTCGCTGGATCAGGCGGGGTGCGGCGAGTGATGGCGACAGATAATGACCAACACAATGTAAGGAGATAGCCAGTTGCCGTGCTGAGTCGTGTGTGTGTGTGTTGTCGCCTCCCCTCTCAGCAGTGTTCCAACTCCTAGGTCCATTAATCAGACGCACATTCTGAAATAACAGCTTTGGTTAAGAGACCTTAATCATGTAAACAGCCGAACGCTACCTCTGCCTAATGACGTTTATTATATTTACAGTGAGAATACATCCAAGGAAACCATATTGTGTAAAGTGAGTCAGGAGTCAAAGAAATACTCATGCACAATACTAAATCGTTTTTATATTTACAGTAAAACAATAGCCTAGACAATAACACTTAATAGCCCTGTGAACCAAAATATAAGATAAACAATAGATGAAATAACATTAGTCACTTTCCTGGTCTAACATCAACAAGCTGTAATACCCAGGAGGAAGAGACCCTCACCTCTCAGACGTAAACAAAGACATATCAATCAGTACATTTTCTTCAATTAAAATATTCATAACTCATAACTTCTTTATATAAGTACAGATATTATATGATTAAAAAATATTAGAAGTTATATAAAACCAATATAATTCACATCCATTGTAAAAAAAATAAATAAATTATTACAGAGGGTATACAGCTTTCGTATTTATTTATTTTATAGAGAGAGAGAGAGAGAGAGAGAGAGAGAGAGAGAGAGAGAGAGAGGGAGAGTGCAAAAAATAAAGAAACAAAAGAAACAGAAAGGAGAGAGAGATAAAATAGGAGAAAGAGAGAAAACAAGAGAGAGAAAACTCCTTCCCTGACAACACGAGGTGGATCACAACTCACTCATACGAATACAAATTACACCCTGAAATTTGTGCCCAAAACAACGATGGAAAAGTGAGTCAAACTTTCCCCCAGGAACTGATACTATTAAATACTTTTCCTCAAAATAATTAAACTTTTCCATAAATTTTATACTGATACATTATAGGTATATTGTGTTATACTATATAGTGATAACTGGACCTATCTTACTTTTCACACAGGTATTAACACACAAACACACGTTCATGACCTCCAATCAGATAAACATATGACCACACCAGGCCACAAACAAACAAACATATACGTCAAACAATCAATAAAAAACAAACACATCCTGCACTCAAAGAAAACAAACACACTCAAACAATCAACAAACAGACACAAACAACCATACGAGGTGAGGACAAACAACACAAGCAGATCCTCGGTCGTTTTCCTGCACACCAACGAGGCAATTTTCATCATGGCTGGCAGTCCTCTCATCACCCTTACCACGTCAAGTCGGGCGTGCTGGTCTTGACATGGGTGGGGGTGGTGGTGCGGTGAGAGATGGTGTTGGGGGGGTGGGGTGGTAGTGAGGGGGTGGTGGTGTTGAGGTGGTGGTGGTGGTGGGGTGGTGGTGAGGTGATGTTGTTGTGGATGAGGTCGTTTTGACGTGGGTGGTGGATGGTGTTGTTGACGTAGGGGGGGGGGGGTGGTTGAGTGACATTACCTTGCGGTTTCATTGCTATGGTTTCAACGTGATCTTGAGATGGGCCTTGTTGATAGGGTAGGTAGGAGAGAGAGAGAGAGAGAGAGAGAGAGAGAGAGAGAGAGAGAGAGAGAGAGAGAGAGAGATGAATACCATAAGAGGAAGGAGAATCATTCAAGATAATCCGAAGCAAGCACAAAAACAGCTCTCTCTCTCTCTCTCTCTCTCTCTCTCTCTCTCTCTCTCTGGCCAGTCATCTGATACAGCTGCTTTGTTGACACTCAAATGTTGAGGCCGGTCTGACTGTGGCATGTGCTGGATGTGAACAAATTGATGCGTTTTATATTTAATATCGGTTCTTATCGGTTCTATAAGCATAATTATATACCTGAGTTCTTCATCACTATAATTTTTACTATTTTATTGTTGTTTTTGAGATAATTATACATCTACTCAACAGCTACCAACAACAGGGGTAACTAATAACACTCGGGGGAATAATCTATAGTAGTTATAGGGGGCAGAATTATACGCTGGAAATAAAGTGTAAACATACATAAATATTAAAAATATATATATATACATAACTAACAAATTATATGCCAAGAAAAAATAAATAAAAAAATAAAATAAAAAAGATGGCGTTAGGATTTTGATAAAAATATAAAAAGTTTCTTATCGTGTTCAGTGAAGGAGCAGCGAGCTGAGGGGAAGGTTTTGACTCCCTCCCGGACAACTTGAGTTTGTGCCGGCTATGAGAACCTAAAATGCCGGTCAACTCAGCAGTCAGAGTTGAAAAAAGAAAGAAAAAATATCTATTAAAGCGTTTTAGGACATAGTGAGGAATATTAGGACATAGTGAGGAATATTAGGACATACTGAGGAATATTAGGACATAGTGAGGAATATTAGGACATACTGAGGAACATTAGGACATACTGAGGAACATTAGGACATAGTGAGGAATATTAGGACATAGTGAGGAACATTAGGACATACTGGAGTAAGGTGGGGGTAGAATAAAGAGTAAAACCTCTACTAAGGAATAACTTAACGTTGGTTTGCGGTGGGTGTTCTGTCTGTCTATCTGTCTGTGTCTGTCTGTGTCTGTCTGTGTCTGTCTGTCTGTCTACCCTGTGGAACAAAACTCTGATCGAACTCTTATGGGATCAGCTGTTATAGAATTGCTTGTCTGTCTTGAGGCGAATAATTTTTCTCCGGGGATTTAGTGGGATAAATCAGACGCCAAGGTGGGAGGTGAAGAGATGGAAGGGGGAGATAAGAGGAGGAGATGGGAGAGGGGAGAGGGGAGATGGGAGATGGGAGAGGGGAGAGGGGAGATGGGAGAGGGGAGATGGGAGAGGGGAAGTGGTAGGGGAGGAGATAGTAGGGGGAGATGAGGAGAGGAGAGGAGGAGAGGAGATGGGAGGGGGGGAGAGGCGAGGACGGGGAGAGGAAAATTATACCTAGTAGAACTGCAGGAGATTTAAAAAGCAGAAAATGAAGAAGAGTTAGACTGTATGTTGCTTCACGTTGACACCATATGAGTGATCTTTAAGTGAGAGGAGGGTGACTGGTTTGTGACTGAACATAAGAACATAAGAACATAAGAACATAAGGACATAAGGAGTCTGCAATAGGCCGGTTGGCCTGTGCATGGCAGCTCCTGTTGAGAGTTACTACCACTCTCTTTCATCCATGAATCTATCCAGCCTCCCTATGAAACTTTCCAGCGTTCCAGCACTTACTACAAAGTTGCTAAGCTTGTTCCACTCGTCCACCACCCTATTTGTGAACCAGTTTCTTCCTATCTCCCTCCTAAACCTAAACTTATCCAATTTGAATCCGTTGCTCCGAGTCCTATCCTGCTCGGATATTATAAGAACTTTATCTATATCCCCTTTATTGATTCCTTTCACCCACTTAAATACTTCTATCATATCTCCCCGCACTCTTCGTCTTTCTTGGGAATGCAAGTTTAGTTTCTTTAACCTATCTTGATATGGAAGGTTTCTAAGTCTCGGAATCATTTTCTTCATTCTTCGCTGCACCGACTCTAGTGAATTGATATCCATTCTATAATAGGGGCACCAGAATTGAACCTCATAATCGAGGTGCGGCCTGACTAGCGCAAGAAATAATTGCAATAAGACCTCTGCACTCTTATTACTTACACTTCAAGATATAAAACCCAATACTCTGTTTGCCTTATTTCGAACATTAACGCACTGTTTTCTAGGCCGTAGGTCCGGGCTTACAAGTACCCCTTGGTCTCTTTCACAAGTCGACTTCTCTAGGTTGATGTTATTAAGGCTGTATACATTGACAGTATTTGTTCTTCCAATATTAAGTACGCTGGCAAGGAATGACTGTAACTGTAGTGGTGTAAATAAGGTTGAGTTAGTTATTGAGTACTTCGAGTTGATTCATCTTCGTATCTTCTTGGCCTATCTGCCTTTTATTTGCTGTTCTCTGTTCGTCTACCTAGTTTCCTTATTATTTAGCCACTGATTATTTCTCTTTCTTTCTTACTCTATCTTATTTTCTCTTTTCCTATACAGTCTTATCTCACCTCTCTCTCTCTCTCTCTCCTAATTGCCTTTACCATAATAATCGACACTACAGTATAATACAACATTTAGGTTAGATCAGGTCAGGTCAGGTTAGGTTAGGTCAGGTCAGGTCAGGTCAGGTCAAGTTAAATTAGGTCAGGTTACTGGATACATAAAAATGTACCTTAGTTTAATGATATAATAATGACAATAAAACAATACTGAGACCCGAAAGAAGGGAAATCTCAATGGCATTTCTACTCTCGTTGTGGAAAGGGTAAAAGAAATCAACCCAGAAAGTACCATTGTGTTTTATGATTCTCGAACGGGGAACCTCAGAAGTGCTATAATCTGATTGGCTGACTTTCCCATTGTTCCTTAAAGGCATGGTGAATACTAGCTCCTGATTGGCCAAACCCAGACAGGTGCGCAACTCCCACGGTCTTTGCAATGAGGGTTATTTCTTTTTCTTTTTCCCTTGTAGGTGGACTAATTAAGGTGCCACCAGGTAGTCATTGGGGGAAGGTATTACAGGTAGTTCTTGGATTCTGGCTTCCATTTGCTTATTAAAGAACTTGCAATACGGTTTGGACATTAGCCTCAAGTGCGTCGTTCTGAAGGCGAATGAGTGCGAGGTGGAGGAGGGAGAGTGCGTGCTAGTGTATGTACAGACACACACACACACGCACACACACACACGAGAGAGAGAGAGAGAGAGAGAGAGAGAGAGAGAGAGAGAGAGAGAGAGAGAGACTTCTTAAGGAATATTTACCCCAAAAGATCGACCAATTTCCTTTGCTTCTAATTCTTAACGGTACGTAAGTTAATTATTACATCCCACAACTGTAAGCAGGAAATAAAAACACTCAACCTACACATTGAAAGAAAGAAAGAAAGAAAGAGGCTAAAATTATATTGAAGATTACAGTGAGGCTCTCTCATAACCAGACGCGTACTGTTATCACTACCTGGGGAACATTATACAGGAAGCTCGATTTCCTTGAATCCGGATTTGAGTATTCAGTTCTGGAGTTGTGTTATAACTAGTTAATAAAAATGACTACCACACGAATCTTATGGAAACAGGATTCAGAAGCATCAATTCGAACTGAACACACGAATCATTATGACTCTGACCTCTGAAGCATCAATTCGAACTGAACACACGAATCATTATGACTCTGACCTCTGAAGCATCAATTCGAATTAGGTTCAAGTCTCGAGTTTACTTATCATCAACACACGAATCATTATGAGTCAAGCTTCTGAGGCTTTTATTTTCGAGTAGGACTTAAATTTTTACCCCTAACATAATCTTTGAGTATCTTGTCGGCTTATTGCACCTCTACGTAAGGTTCAAATAGTCTACCTGGTGTGTTACTTTAAGCTGCTTCAGGGGGGTCTCTCTCGCTCTCTCTCTCTCTCTCACTTGTAATCTCACTCTTTGTCTGTTTCCTTCTGTTGTTTGACTCTCTCTCTCTTTCTCGCTTTCTGTGTCTCTCTTTCATTCTCTCTCTCTCTCGCTTTCTGTGTCTCTCTTTCATTCTCTCTCTCACCATATCATCATCATTTCGTTTTCCGCCTCTTATCTTTATGGTCATAAGTTTCGTCTGGCCGCCCCTTCGCTCCCTCTCCCTCCCCCTCTCTCTATCCCCACCCTCTCCCCCCTTCCTTCTCTATCCCCACCCTCTCCTATCCCTCCCACCCCTTCCCCCACCCCTTTCAGCGAGATATAACCGACCGGTATAAGGCCAAGCGGTGGGTAGTGGAATGGGTGGAATAACGGATGATGGAATGGGTAGTGGAATGGATGGAATAATGGATAGTGGAATGGGTGTTGAAGAGGGTGATGTAATGGGAGGTGGAATGGTTAGTGGAACGGATGACGGAGAGATTAATGGAACAGTTGGATATTTCTTGTTTTATTTTCACCTCTTGTCTTAGCTTGGAATTTATTTCTCTGATTTTAGCTTCGAGTTTCATCTATTGTTTAACTTTAGCTTTTCCCACTTTACTTCATTTTTTTCCTTTTGTTTTACCTTAAGCTTTCGTTTCGTTCTAGTTAAAGCTTTCCATTTTAAGCTGCTCACAATATGCTTCTTCCTATTTTAGCTGTTCAGCCTCTTAGCTTGTATTCCCTGTCGTAAATTATGTTCTAGCTGGTTTAGCTTTCCCTGCTTTTTATCAGCACAAGTTAGCTTCTATTTCCACAGTTAATGATGTATGTGTGTGTGTGTGTGTGTGTGTGTGTGTGTGTGTGTACATTTCAATGGAATAAATAAACACAAATTAAGAACCCGCTTTGTTGTTCATCCACCTGGCCATTCATCCACCTGGCCATTCATCCACCTGGCCATTCACCCACCTGGCCATTCACCCACCTGGCCATTCATCCACCTGGCCATTCATCCATCTATTTCTATCATATAAAACTCCTTGTAACAAATTGGGTTAAGGTGACCCATGACAGACACTTAACCAAACACATCAGTCACTCTCTTATCTTAGGGCTCCCGCGCCAGGGATCAAACAGCGGTGCTCACAAGACCTGGCCAACAGTGCTATAGGAGATTGGCACAGCTGATGTGTAGCAGGTGGCCACAGAGAGAGAGAGAGAGAGAGAGAGGTGGACTCCGATCTATGTCACTGCAAAAGGTTCTCAATATAGCGATCACTGAGGCACCTGTGGCACTTGGCTGTTCAGAGTGCCAGTCACTAGAGGGCCAACATAACCCATTTAGTAATCACAAACTTTGATGGAAAATAGAAACTATCAGGTGTAATTTTATGATTTAGGAAATGGTTCTTTATAAAACACAACAATAATGAGAACAAGAACAGAGGAATATTATTATTTTTTATTTAGTTTCGATGTTTAACTTTATGTCTATGATCGTCACAGCTAAGTTTGGGTAATCGAGAGTAAGTGTTAGTATGTTCGTTCACACACACACACACACACACACACACACACACACACACAACAACTCAAGCAGATTTCATTCATTAACTCAGAATAAGAAATTGATTCACTCGGATCCCGGAACAGGTGTCGTAAAGTTCAAATATATATAATTAATATTGAACGTCTATTGAACACAGAGTTTATTGAACAAAATTAGTGTGTTATTGAACAAAATTAGTGTTATTGAACAAAATTAGTGTGTTATTGAACAAAATTAGTATCTTATTGAACAAAATTAGAGTAGAAGTTTTTTATTAAGGAGATAGAATTAAGATTTTGTATTAAAGTTGATTCGCGGGCTGACATTTGAGGTTCTTCCTGACAGTGCTGACAACACACACTGACACCTTCCTGACGGGGAGAAACAAGAAATACTCATGGAAGGGGGAGGAGGAGGAAGAAGAAGAAGGGAGAAGAGGAGGAGGAGAAGAGGGGAAGAAGAAGAAGAGGAGAAGAGAATTAAGGAAATGCTAATTGAATGAAGTGAAGTCAATAAAAAAAGGAGAAACAATCGGAAGAACAAGAGGAAGGAATAGAGGAGAAGAGAAGAAAGACGAGGAAGAAGAGAGAAGAGAGACATAGAAGAAATTAGTTAAATAAAACGGGCGAGAGGAAGAATAAAAGGAAAAGAGGAGAGATTATCCCGGCCGTGTACTAAAGAGGAAGGGGGGGGGGGGAAGGGATATAGGAGGAAGAGGGGAAGGAAGGGGAAAGAGGAAAGGGATCTGACTGAGGGGAATTATACATATATTCATTTCTTCATTTATTTATTCACTTATTAATTTATCTTTCCTATATTTCAGGTCGGTGTGACGTAACGAGTATGACCACAACAGTAAGTGAGAGAGAGAGAGAGAGAGAGAGAGAGAGAGAGAGAGAGAGAGAGAGAGAGAGAGAGGCAAGGAACTCTTTCTCTCATTACCTAACGTGACAAAAGGCTCTACCATCACTGCGATACTCAACACTGCCCAGCTATTGTAACTAAGGTCAACACAGGTCAAGGTATCGTAATCAAAGAGAAGGTATTGTACTAAACTGGACCAAATCCTCTTTTACTCTACGGGTCAAGGTATCGTTCTAAGAGATAAGTTATCGTACGAATGGGGTTTAGTTATCGTATTCATGGGGCTGTTATCATACTACAAGGGTTTAAGTATCGTACTGAACTATTGCACTATTGGAGTCAAGATAACTTCCTGAAAGATAAGCTATCGTAATAAAGAAGCCAAAGTTATCGTAACCAGAGTTAATATATCATACATAAGAAAATAAAGTTATCGTACTCAAATGGTTATCGTACTCAAGTGATTATCGTACTCAAATGGTTATCGTACTCAAGTGATTATCGTACTCAAATGGTTATCGTACTCAAGTGATTATTGTACTCAAATGGTTATCGCATTGTACTCTCGTAGCTAAATCGCCACACGCTTTAAATGTTATTAAAATGTAATTAAGGTAATCCGGCAATTAGTTAGGATCAACGAGAGAAAATGTTGAGATATATTACTGAGAGAAGGTGAGAGGTTGTTATTTTAATGTTATAACCAAGAGACTATCAGTAACACAAAGTAACACACACACAAAAAAGTAACACACAACAAACAAACAAACAACAACAAAAGTAACATACAACAACACAAACAAAAGTAACACAAAGTAACACAAACCATAAATAACAGCACAAACGTAACACAAAGTAACACACAACAACAAACAAACAACAACAAAAGTAACACATAACAACACAAACAAAAGTAACACAAAGTAACACAAACCATAAATAACAGCACAAACGTAACACAAAGTAACACACACACACACACACTAAGAAGAAAAAAAAGTAACTTGCCTGAGGAAGTGTTGTGCTCCTTAGTAACTTGCTCACGTCGAGGGTCTTCTTCTACAGCGACGCCTACGTGAGCCAGGTAAGACGTTCTCTCCTGTAAGTGATTAAAAATGTTACTATTTACTGGTGTTTTTCCGTGTTGTATTGAGACGTGTGCGTGGAATTAGCATACAGAGGGTACACACACATGCACATACACACACACACACACACACACACACACATACACACACAACTACAACCTTGACCACCGAAGGGTCAAGACATACCTGGCGCTCCTCTGGGAGCAGCCAGGTCAACTGTTAAGTTGGCCCATACCAACCCCCTCCCCTGAACCCTCCTCTCCACCGGAATATCAACAAGTTCTCGCCAGAAGTTACTATTTCATTTAGGAAAGGAACGGAACCAGTGTTAAACAGAGGTGAACAGAGGTGAACAGTGCTTAAGTCAGTGAGAACAACTCAACAGTAACAGTCGTACCCAAGTTAACCTTCACACAGTGAGGTCCCAGGTACCCAGTGATAACGGCCCGTGAGACCCAACAACAACCAGCGATGTGTTAATCTGTCTACGATAGGAAGGCCTAAGACCAAACCTCACTCATATAACACCATCTGTGCGGGAATTACTACACCACATGTCCCTCATAACACCATCTGTGAGGGAATTACTACACAACGTCAAGTCCCTCATCACACCATCTGTGAGGGAGTTACTACACCACGTGAGGTCCCTCATAACACCATCTGTGAGGGAATTACTACATCACGTGATGTCCCTCATAACACCATCTGTGAGGGAGTTACTACACCACATGAGGTCCCTCATAACACCATCTGTGAGGGAATTACTACATCACGTGATGTCCCTCATAACACCATCTGTGAAGGAGTTACTACACCATGTGAGGCCCCTCATAACACCATCTGTGAGGGAGTTACTACACCACGTGAGGCCCCTCATAACACCATCTGTGAGGGAATTACTACACCACGTGAGGTCCCTCATAACATAATCTGGGAGGGAATTACTACACCACGTGAGGCCCCTCATGACACCATCTGTGAGGGAATTACTACATCACGTGATGTCCCTCATAACACCATCTGTGAGGGAATTACTACACCACGTGAGGCCCCTCATTACACCATCTGTGAGGAATTACTACACCACGTGAGTCCTTCCAAACACCATCTGGGAGGGAGTTACTACACTACGAGTTTGCTGTTCAACACCTACAATAATCTGTATGTTCACTGTATGTTCCTTCACCTTTCTCTAATGAAGGCTTTTGTTAAACCACCAATGTATGTAATAAGTCATTTATGTCCAATGTATATTTTCAGCCTTCGGGCTGCAGAACTTTTTCAATAAACCGTCAATTATTATTATTATTATTATTATTATTATTATTATTATTATTATTACACACACACACACACACACGGTAGACAAAAGAGAATGAAGAAGAGAGAGAGAGAGAGAGAGAGAGAGAGAGAGAGAGAGAGAGAGAGAGAGAGAGAGAGAGAGAGAGAGAGAGAGTGAGTTTTACGTTCCTTGCTTTAACTATAAATGTGTTATGTTAACCGAATGGGAAGTGGTGAGAAGACTAGGAGAGACAGTGAGAGAAGGAGAGGTGGAGAGAAGGAGAAGAGATAGTAAGAAATGGAAGGGGAGGAAGAGAGAAAGACAACAACAACAACAACAGTAATAATAATGATAATAAAAATAATAATAATAATAATAATAATAAAACCAACGAAAAACAAACAATAAAAATAACAAGAGCGAAGGAAGGGTATGAAATAATAATAAAAATAATTAAAGGAACGGGAGGTGGAAAAAAAGGGGAGAAAGAGGACACAGACGAATAACGGGTAATAACGGAGAATAAATGAGCTATAAAGAGCTAATTATCAGTAAATGAAGATTAGAGATGAAAATGGAGGAGAGAGAAAATAATGAAAACAAACATATATTATTTTTTTCACGTAAATTCGAATATTTTGGAAAAAGAAACTGAGCCATACAATATTTAGCTTCGAATCACAGCCTTAACTTTGTCTATAGTTGCGTCAGTCACCAGAGGGGAAAGTTTATATATTTTTAACTCGAAAAACTTGTAAAAGAGTCGATGTGACATAGGTAAGATTCGCCCTCTTTCGACTCTTGATTGGACGCTGTGTATGATATCATTGTAACATCTGATTGTATGATGGAAATTAATTGTAAGATGATATATTTGATACATACATACATACATACATACATACATACATACAGATAACTACTAACTTTATCATTATCAAAATATTATTCATATATCTCTCAACTGACGATCAGATAAGGTACCTATCGCACGTAATGATAAAAACATTGAAACATGGCGTCAAAAATTACCCTGTGACTATACCAGATACCTATTTCTCTTACCTAATACTTGAAGTGGTATCTTAAGGTGTGTTTACAGAATCCTCTTTGATATTAGGTGTCATATGATGCTTGATATACGCACGCACGCATACCCCCATCCAGGTGACCTTAATTATAGTAGCCTCACCTGTAATTAAACCAACACTAATAACATGTGAAATTTAATCTCATAGAATTTTGCCTACCTAGTTATTATACCACATAAATGTTTTGGGGAGAAATTACAAAAAAAAAATTACAATTATTAAACAGGAAAGTGAGTCAGTAGGTGTTATTAATTACCCACTTACCTGTTCCCCTAGTGTGGCTAATTGACTGGGTATTTACTGAGTTAATCTTACCCAGGTGGACTGTGTAGTGTATAGAGATTTATATACTGGTGTTTACATAGAAGTACTCTTTGTTAGGTTAGGTTAGGTTAGGTTGGGTTAGGTTAACTCTGGCCAAAAATACACGAATTTCAATGAGGTCACATAACACCATTACAAAACTTATCTGGAAAAAAAATATAAAAATATACTGACGTTTACACATTATTTCTCTTATCACATTTCATTAATTTGTGTTTTTATTTAATTTTCGTTATTTCCTGTTGTCTGTGCGGTTGTTTTTATTAATTTTAAATATATTCTATTCAAAGTTAACTCAGGATTACGATGTTTCAATAACCCTGAACTGTTTCCTAACTTTTGACATTTGGGAATTCAACTATCTTATATTAACTTCTGCATTGTATACCTTGACCGACTTAATTAAATATTATAATAAGCTTAGAGTCATTTTTGTTATTGATTACTTTGTTATTATTAGTTATTAATAACCATATCAGTATAACAAATAATTAACTTAATGTACAGTCCCCTTCACTAGTGCGTTTACAGGGGCTCGTAATATAGCCTAGGTACAGTCCCCTTCACTCGTGCGTTTATAGGGGCTCGTAATATAGCCTATGTACAGTCCCCTTCACTAGTGGGTTTACAGGGGCTCGTAATATAGCCTATGTACAGTCCCCTTCACTCGTGCGTTTACAGGCGCTCGTAATATAGCCTATGTACAGTCCCCTTCACTAGTGCGTTTACAGGGGCTCGTAATATAGCCTATGTACAGTCCCCTTCACTAGTGGGTTTACAGGGGCTCGTCATATGAACATTCCACATATCATTACATTGAGATATTTGTTTTAATATTGTATTACTTTGATTCCCTAATATGTTTACAATTGGGACTTTCCTTCCGTGGAATGTAAACAAACACAGCGCTGCCACACTGCACCAAACCAGACTAGCCCCTGTAAACGCACTAGTGAAGGGGACTGTACGTTCATTTTGTAAACATGAAATCGTCAAAAATATCAAGTTTATAATATAATAATAAACTCAGAACCAACCCAAAATATCAGGTTAGTAATCGTATAAACTCGCTATCGTAATAAAGTTGATTTACGACTTAAGAAAACCATTACATTAGCTCCCTGTATTCACCCCGTCTCATCTCCCCTTCCACCACACATCTTTCCTTCTCCCTCCCATCTCCTACCCCTCCCATCCACCTACCCCGCCCCTTTCCTTCCCCCTCCCAGACTCATTATCCATCCTAATACATCATTAAGGAAGCAAATTACTCCAGTTTAATCACCAGGTTCGTTATTATGCTAAAGGTATGTGGTTGACTAATAATAATCCCCTTGTTGGTGAATTAGTGGATAGGTGGAGGTTAGTTATAATGTATGGATAGATCCTTTCCCACGGCTGGTTAAATCTGATCTCGTGAGGGGGGGGGGGGGGTGGTGGGGGGAGGGGGAGGATTTAAGGATTTCTTGAAGGGGATTACATTAACTAGAGGATAATGGTTGGATAAACAATAGGAATGGAAGGTAATGGACCCCAGGGATAATGGGAGTAGCTTAGAGAGGGGGGTTGAGGGGAGGGGGGTTGAGGGGAAGGGGGAGTTGAGGGGAGGGGGGTGTTCCTATTGTCAACACGCTGGTGCTCTCTCAGTTTTACTTAGTTAATCTCTTTATTCTTCCTTGTTTTGTCTCCTCTCTTCTTTTCTCCCATTCTAGTCCTAATATTCTTCCAACCTTTCTCTTCCGTGTGGTGGGTGTGGATTTGGGTGTAGGTGTACGTGTGTGTGTGTGTGTGTGTGTGTGTGTGTGTGTGTGTGTGTGTCATAATTTATCATATATACACCTCATCTAGTCACTTCACTTTTTTCCTCACCTCACTTCACTTTTTTCCTCACCTCACTTCACTTTTTTCCTCACCTCACTTCACTTTCTCTCCCCCCAACAGGTGGCGGTGGTGTTACCCAATACCTTCATTTTATTCTCTCTCTCTCTCTCTCTCTCTCTCTCTCCCTTCTTGAATCTCTCTCCCTCACTCACTCTTAGTTTGCTGTCTGTCTGCCTGTGTCTGTCTGTCTGTCTGTCTGTTTACGTTCATCTCTGAGCATACGGGAAACAGACAGACAGACAGACAGACATAATGGAGGGCTGACCACATTATAGCCACCACCTCCTTCTCCTATCTCGTTTCATCTCTCCCACGTTTATCACTGTTCCTTCACTAATGACCTTCCCTCCCCTTCATTCTCCCCTCTCTCACCCCTCCCTTATCCCTCACCCCAACCCTTTACTTCTACCCTCCCTCTTTTCTTCATCCCACTCCTGTCCTTCCCTCTCTTCCTCCCCCTGCTTCTTCTCATCCCTCTACTGTTCTTCCCCTTCCCTCTCTCCTCCACCCATTCCTTCTCCTCCCTATTCTCTTCATCATTCTACTGTCCTTCCCTCTCCTTCTTCCATCTCTCCTTCCCCTATTCCTCTCTCCCCTCCTCTCCCGCTCTCTCTCTCTCTCATTCTCTCCCTTTCCATTTGTTTTCTTTCGTGTTCTTTCATTCGTTCGTTGTTGAGAATGAAGAAAATGACGATAAAGAATGGAAGAAATTATATACCAATAATTAGTGTGTTTTTATTTAATTATTGTTCGTTTTGTTTATTCCGCTCCGTAAAATTTATTGGTTAACACACACACACACACACACACACACACACACACACACACACACACAATTTCTGGCCGTCAACAACAATCATTTCAAAAAAAGTTGTTTGTATGCTTTTGGTTCTTGATCCGACGTGTGTGTGTGTGTGTGTGTGTGTGTGCTGGTAGCTGGTGGTGGTAGTTGCTGGTAGGTTGTTGATGGTGGTAGTGATGGTGGTAGTGATGGTGATGGTGGTGGTGGTAGGTACAGTACAAGAGTAATTGATGGATGATCAGGAGAGGCAGGGAGAAGGGAAGGGGGTGTGGAAGGGGAGGGAAGGGGGAAGGGAAGGGGGTAGGGAAGGGAAGGGTAGAGGGAAGGGGGTGGGAGAGAAGGGGAGAGGAGGAGGGGAAAGCCAGAGGGGTCATGCGGGCAGAATAAATGACCTCTTATCGATACTTCCTCGCTCACCTCCCCACCCCAAAACTCACTTCCGGTTCCCACGTCCTAGACTCATAGTGGATCCCCCCTCCTCCTCCCCTACCCTACCCCCCCTCCACACCCCCCACACCCCCCACACACCCCCCACACACCCCCACACCCCCACACCCCACACCAAATCCACAAAAAACAAACAAACTAACAAGAGTAAACATTTATCCACATTAAAACTTTGATATACAGTGAAAACATTGTTATATACACATCCTAGTCCAGGGATGGATGGATAGATGGATGGATGGATGGATGGATGAATGGATAGATGGATGGATAGATGGATGGATGGATGGATGGATGGATAGATGGATAGATGGATAGATGGATGGATGGATGGATAGATAGATAGATGGATGGATGGATGGATGGATGGATGAATTTCAAGTTTTAAAAAAAAGTTTGTTTATACTTTGCTTGGGGAAAAAATAGTACCTCAATGTAACAAAAATATTTAACAAAAACAACATGACCTTTGACCTAACATATAAAGCTTTATAACTTTTGTGTGAGAGCTGTGACTATTGAGAGAGAGAGAGAGAGAGAGAGAGAGAGAGAGAGAGAGAGAGAGAGAGAGATTTACATATACATAGTTATTTCGAAAAATTTATGTACACGGTGGACTTGTGTTCATATTTGTACAGAAAACACACACACACACACACACACACACACACACACACTTTCTCTCTCTCTCCTCTCTCTCTCTCTCTCTCTCTCTCTTCTCTTACCCTTCCTTTCTTCTCTTCACCCCATCCTAATCCTTTTCTCCCCCTTCTTCCTCTCTTCTCTCCCCTTCCTCCTCTCTTCTCTCTCCTTCTTCCTCTCTTCTCTCTCCTTCTTCCTCTCTTCTCTCTCCCTTCCTCCTCATTTCTCTCTATTTCTCTCTCCTCTTATCTGTGTAATATAAGGGAAACAGAAGGGAGAATAAGAGTGAAGGAAGGGAGAATAAGAGTGAAGGAAGGGAGAATAAGAGTGAAGGAAGGGAGAATAAGAGTGAAGGAAGGGAGAATAAGAGTGAAGGAAGGGAGAATAAGAGTGAAGGAAGGGAGATTAAGGACAACAGTAGGGAGAATAAGCCAATATAAGGGAGAATAAGGGTAGGACGACAATGAAGTTTGGTGAAGACGTGATGGAGACGGACGTGTACTTGGTGTAGGGAGAAGGGAGTGTAGGGGAGGAGGGAGTGTAGGGGAGGAGGGAGTGTAGGGAGAAGGGAGTGTAGGGAGGAGGGAGTGCAGTGGAGGAGGGAGTGTAGGGAGAAGGGAGTGTAGGGGAGGAGGGAGTGTAAGGGAGGAGGGAGTGTAGGGAGGAGGGAGTGTAGGGGAGGAGGGAGTGTAGGGGAGGAGGGAGTGTAGGGAGAAGGGAGTGTAGGGAGGAGGGAGTGTAGGGGAGGAGGGAGTGTAGGGAGAAGGGAGTGTAGGGAGGAGGGAGTGTAGGGGAGGAGGGAGTGTAGGGAGAAGGGAGTGTAGGGAGAAGGGAGTGTAGGGGAGGAGGGAGTGTAAGGGAGGAGGGAGTGTAGGGAGGAGGGAGTGTAGGGAGAAGGGAGTGTAGGGGAGGAGGGAGTGTAGGGGAGGAGGGAGGTGTGAGGGATTGGAGGAGGGGGGGAGAGGTGGGGAAGGAGGGGGAGGAGGCAGGAAAAGAGGAATGAAGTGTGTGGGAGAAGAAGAAGGGGGGGGAGGTAAGGAAGGGTCAATATAAGAAGTTAAATCATGATCAAATAATAATTAGTAGAGAAGGGGAAAGATACCCCCCTCCCCCTCAGCACCTCCCCATCACCCCCCAACACTCCCCCACCCCACCTCCCCACTCTAACACTCCCCCACACCCCATCCCAATAGTGACATCAAAATACAAACAACAACAACAACCGGAAATAACAACAAGCCAACACAAACAAACACAGACAAGCAAGTGACCATACAACTCGAGTGAGGGAAGAGAGGGGAAAAAATCAATCAATCAATTAAAAGACCCTCTCTTTCCCCCTCCCTTTCCCCTCTTTTTCCCCCCTCACTAAAAAGTTTTCCCCCCCAACATATAATATTTTTTTCTCTTTTAAGGGAAATAATGGATATTTTCCCTCCCTTATTATATATTTTCCCCATTAATACAATATATACATCGTTAAAGCACTATAAACATTACACTACTCTATAAAGACAAAATCTCACATATATAATTAGAATATAAATCAATTTAACATTTTAATTATTTTTTTCCTCATAAATTCTTAATAAATACCAAAATTTTCACTACAGTTTTTTTAATAATTCTAAATAATTAAACATTAATTAATTCTCAGCTTTGTCCTTTAATAATATCTTAGGAATTTTATAGGAATTATTTTTTTTTTGTTTAGTCGTAAAGTTATTTAAATTTTATTGCGTTTTTGTAATTTTTTTCACTATTTGTTTTAATTATTTCAGTAAGGTAGTATAATGTTGTTTTGGGAGTGGGGAGAAGGGGTGAGGGTGGGGAGACAAGAGGGCCGCGGGGTGAGTGTGGGGAGACAAGAGGGCCGTGGGGGGAGTGTGGGGAGACAAGAGGGCTGCGGGGGGAGGGTGGGGAGACAAGAGGGCTGCGGGGGGAGTGTGGAGAGACAAGAGGGCCGTGGGGTGAGGATGGGGAGACAAGAGAGCCGCGGGGTGAGGGTGGGGAGACAAGAGGGCTGCGGGGGGAGTGTGGGGAGACAAGAGGGCTGCGGGGGAGTGTGGAGAGACAAGAGGGCTGCGGGGGGAGTGTGGGAGACAAGAGGGCTGCGGGGGGAGTGTGGAGAGACAAGAGGGCCGTGGGGTGAGGATGGGGAGACAAGAGGGCCGCGGGAGGAGTGTGGGGAGACAAGAGGGCTGCGGGGGGAGTGTGGGGAGACAAGAGGGCTGCGGGGGGAGTGTGGGGAGACAAGAGGGCTGCGGGGGGAGTGTGGAGAGACAAGAGGGCCGTGGGGTGAGGATGGGGAGACAAGAGGGCTGCCGGGGGATTGTGGGGAGACAAGAGGGCTGCGGGGGGAGTGTGGGGAGACAAGAGGGCTGCGGGGGGAGTGTGGGGAGACAAGAGGGCTGCGGGGGGAGTGTGGGGAGACAAGAGGGCTGCGGGGGGAGTGTGGGGAGACAAGAGGGCTGCGGGGGGAGTGTGGGGAGACAAGAGGGCTGCGGGGGGAGCGTGGAGAGACAAGAGGGCTGCGGGGGAGTGTGGGGAGACAAGAGGGCTGCGGGGGGAGTGTGGGATACAAGAGGGCTGCGGGGGGAGTGTGGGGAGACAAGAGGGCTGCGGGGGGAGTGTGGGGAGACAAGAGGGCTGCGGGGGGAGTGTGGGGAGACAAGAGGGCCGTGGGGTGAGGATGGGGAGACAAGAGGGCCGCGGGAGGAGTGTGGGGAGACAAGAGGGCTGCGGGGGGAGTGTGGGGAGACAAGAGGGCTGCGGGGGAGTGTGGGGAGACAAGAGGGCCGTGGGGTGAGGATGGGGAGACAAGAGGGCCGCGGGAGGAGGGTGGGGAGACAAGAGGGCCGTGGGGTGAGTGTGGGGAGACAAGAGGGCTGCGGGGGGAGTGTGGGGAGACAAGAGGGCCGTGGGGTGAGGATGGGGAGACAAGAGGGCCGCGGGAGGAGGGTGGGGAGACAAGAGGGCCGTGGGGTGAGGATGGGGAGACAAGAGGGCCGCGGGGAGGGTGTCGGTACTACCAGTCCATCACCCATAACACGGCACATCCGGTGAGAACACAGGGATGGCGGCGGTGTAGGGAGGAGGGTGTAGGGAGGAGGGTGTAGGGAGGAGGGTGTAGGGAGGAGAGTGTAGGGAGGAGGGTGTAGGGAGGAGGGTGTAGGGAGGAGGGTGTAGGGAGGAGGGTTTAGGGAGGAGGGTTTAGGGAGGAGAGTGTAGGTAGGATGGTCAGTATAGGGAGGAGAAATGACTGGAGTATGTGTTCTTCTATACAGGCGAGGGAGGCTGGGTGTAGTGTGTCTCTTGGGAGCATTTGTTTTGGTTTTGATGGCCGGCTGTTCTCTCTCTCTCTCTCTCTCTCTCTCTCTCTCTCTCTCTCTCTCTCTCTCCTCCAAACTCCTTTCTTCCTTTCTTCTTCCCTGCTTTCATACTCCTTATTTCCTTCCTCCCATCCTCTTCTCTTTCTCCCTCCAACTCCTTACCCCCTCCCCTCCCTTCCTTTCTCGTGTGTTCACCGGCGTTCTCCAAGTGAGTGGTGACCCATTGCTGAGTTAGTGGTGGAATAATGAGGGGGCTCGGCGCTGAGGTCAGTGTCGTTAGGCCTGCTTTGACAGGGGTGGTCCCGAGACTATCGCCCCTATGGGGCTGAGAGTGCTGCCCATGCGGTCGCCCCCACCCCCACCTCCACCATAGTAACGGACACTTAATGTAGGGTCTCGACGAACCAAGTGAGGATGGTCTGAGGTGTTGTGCCGTCAGAAAAACAGAGTTACTATTAAGAACAAGTGAAGTGTAATAAAAGTGCTTATAAACTGAGAATACACCTGTTACCTTACACCACACTCCCTCCGCTCCCAGGAGGCCCTCCTACCCTCGCACCTCCCAACCACCGCTGACTTCCTAGGAGTGCCAAGCAGTCCTCGGCCCTCTGACGTAGGCATATAAGTCGAGCCCTGTAACTCCACCATGTCTGAGTTGACTGGAGACACAGCTGCTCGCTTTAACTCTCCTGATGCACTGAGTGAGCCAGGCGACTGTGGTGTTGACCTTGACACCAACGGAGAAGATGGCTTTCACCTAGTTCAGTCCAGGAACAAGCGGAAGGCCGAAAAGGCAGAAAGACTCAGAGACAATCAACTACAACCACAACCCCCAAGAGAGTAAGATTGTACTTCCCTGGAGGCACATCACCTGAAGACAAGTATCTCTGGCTGAACGATGCGGAAGACAAATATCCTGAGGCTGAGTTTCAGTTCAGAGTCGGTACACAAGATCATGTTCTGATTAGAAACGAACCAGCAGTCATACAGGATCTCCTCACCAATAGCATAAGGGGAATAACCATGGAACAATCATCCCAACCATCGAGCAAGAAGACCATAATAATCATTGGGCTCGACCAGTACCAGACCCCTACACTACTAGAAGCCCATCCCTACATCAGAAGGACGAAGCGACTCAGGGGCAAGAATGCAGTCATTGCAGACTGGGTTGGCTCGGAAGACCCACCCAGGACCATTCGAGTCCGTGGTGCCTATCGGACTCTGAAGGTAACTCTCTATCAGCCCCCTAACCGGAGGTGTTACAACTGTCAGCACTGGGGCCATGTGTCCCGGTTATGCCCCTCGACTAAGCCGTGGTGTGGTCTCTGCTCAAGGCAACATGCAACACAGGTTTGCAGAGATACAGTTGCTCAAGGGGGTGTCATCCAACAGAAGTGTATTAACTGCAAAACAGTTGGAGTTCCTGTATGGCACCCTAACTGTTCTAGAGCTCCTACACCCCTTCAGCGCCCAGGCCCGCCACCCAGGCAGGTCTCAAGAAACACTAATGCTGCTAGGGTACTCCCTACGGCCAACCCCTGGCCTGCCCTCCCCACCAAAGCTCCAGGATCATCACCAGCAGTCATCGAAAGATCAGCATGGGGCAACACAGACGTACCGACACAACAGGTAGCTGCCAACACACTCCATGCATATCGTGAAGAGATCAATGATGTGAAAAATGAAATTAAAGAACTCAAAGCTCAGGTTACAGCTCAAGCTCAAGCTCAAACTGAAATGTTTAAGAGCCTCTGTGATATACTAAAGGAAAAAAACACCACCAACACAGTGCAGCAACTTCGGAAAAATTGCAGTCAAACTGAAGACATTCAGATGTCAGTACCAGATGTGGAAACTCAAGACCCACCAGGAACTAGTGTCCACGCAGAGGAAAATAGTGATACTGGTAACAGTTCTACTGATGCCTCTGTGGACATGGTCAGTGAAGATGAACAAGCACAAACAGAAAATGGTGGTGATGTCGAGTGTAACCAAAGTGAGTTGTTGTCTGCCACTGAAATACAACAATTGTTGAGCCGTACATGCTCCAGAAATGTTTCCAAAAGGTTAACTGGCCTACTGCCTGCCGAAGGGACAGGCAGCGCAGAAAAGAACAGTATCATACAGTGCCTTTTGCTTCTTTCCAAATACATTTCATAATGGCCAGTGTTAATACCAGACAAAATTCCAAATACATTTCATAATGGCCAATGTTAATACCAGACAAAGATACAGAGCGGTGAAGGTGATGAGTTGGAACATCTCATCCCTTAGAAAACGATACCCTGACCTACACCACAAAGTTGTGACTGAGGACATCGATATTGTGTGTCTGCAGGAGTGTCTCACACCTAATGGTAAGCCCCCACCCAGTCTGCCCAATTATGTGTATTATGATCCTAGTTCTACTCACACATGTTTGATGTATGTTAAGAAGTCACTCCCGCATGTACCTCTTGTATCCAAAAAGACTACCAACCTTCAGTACCATGGGATCACTATCCACCTGGGCAACTCCACACTCAACGTGCTAAACGCCTATGCTCCCTCAGATCAGCTTCAATACACAGATCTCCCAGACTTTTTACACACTGAGCCCACTGTCCTAATGGGTGACCTGAATACTAGACACAAGAAATTAGGTGACTCCACCACTAACACCAATGGTAGGAGACTTATCTCACTTCTCAGCGCATATGAAGATGTTCAAATTATAGGTAATAATGAACCAACACACATCTATGGCGGGGGTCTAGACAAATGTATTGGCTTTAATCTATCATACACAACTCATAGCTCTGATGTTGTCACTGATCTTATGTCTGACCACAGCCCAATCCAAGCTAGTATACATGTAGCCAATGGCACCCCCACTGGTGGTAAACTCAACAGACGTAGAATCACAGTCAAGCAAGAACATGAAAGCCAGTTCATAGACTTCATCCATGACTGGTACAAGGACTACAAGCCTGACAACTACCAAAGTTTCCATGACGATCTGATAGATAGGACTTATGTATACTTCACCAACAATGCCTCCACCAAAAAAAGGAGAAAACGTGGTCAGCATAATGGGAACAGGCAACAGCAGTGCTATAATGACCCTGAGCTGAAAAAACACAGGGCTAGGGTCAGGAGGGTGGGTAAGGGTTACAGACAATTTAGAACACCTCAAATGTTACAATTGTATCAAGCTTCCCTTGCTGCTGTCAGGGAACGTGTAAACGAACTCAGACAAAATGCATGGGAGACATATGTCAACAGCCTGAACCAACACACATCCCTCAGCAAAGCCTGGAAAGACATAAACATAATCAGAGGTAAAAACAGAAGACACGTCTCCCATCCAAACCCTCTGCAAAAGTCGAATGAGCTAATAACAAAGTGGGCTCATGTGTCGAGCTATGACATGTTACCAGCTAGGACTCGGGGACTCCTTGATGCGAAGTCTGTAGAGAGAAGTAATCTTATTAGCTTTATGCTGGGCAAACAGCACGATGAGTGTGATGTTCCATATACTGAGTGGGAGCTTGACGCCGCCCTCGCCAGGGGTAGGTCTACTTCCCCTGGAGAGGACGGGGTCACCTACAACATCATTAGACTACTAAGGCGCGTGCCAGGCAATCCATTGTTGGTATTGTACAATATGAGTCATGCCGAGGGCCAACTACCCACATCATGGACCAGCAGTATTGTTGTACCAATACCGAAACCAGGACAGCCTGATGCCTTTCGTCCCATATCACTAACCAGCTGCCTGTGTAAAACCTTTGAGAGGATGGTTCTTGGCAGACTCTTATATAGAATCAGAGAACACATGTCTCCTAACATAAATGGCTTCACCCATGGTAAAGGTGTACATAATTGCATCACCACATTCCTAACTGTGCATGGTGATGAAAGGCACAGATACACCACATTTCTTGACCTAAAAGCTGCATTTGATATTGCCAATAGGCAACTGATATTGTACGAACTAGCCAAAATGGATATAGGAGGTAGGCTGTTACACTGGATAAGTGGTTACCTAACCAACAGAAGGGCTGCTGCACTGTTTCAGGGATACAAAAGTGAAGTTAAAGATATGCAACTTGGTACCCCTCAAGGTGGAGTACTTAGCCCCACTTTGTTCAATGTTCTTATGAATGCATTATTAAATTTAATACCAGACAACCCCAGCAATATCTCAATCAGCTATGCTGACGATATTCTTATACATACTAAAACTCATCGTGAAATGCAAACCACCCTGAACCATGTATACGCAGCCTGTGAACACCTCGGTCTTATTATCTCCACTGACAAAACTAAGGTGTTCAACAAACAAGCTGGGAACCGCAAACGCGGCCCCGCCAAGTTCAAGATAGGTAACAACACTATTGACTATGTTTCTTCTTTTAAATATCTTGGTGTTTCCGTCCCTTGTACCCTACCTGCCATACAACAGCTAACCCGCCAATGTACTGACAGACTGAGACCTCTTAGAAGTGTAGCGGGGTACAGCCCGCACTATGGTGCTAATATTAGAATTGTTAAAACAATGTACCTAGGCTATATAAGATCTCTGATAGATTACCACGCACCAGCCCTGGTCATTCGTGACGGGAAAGGCGTTGACAAGCTCGAGAAAATGCAAAATAAAGCCCTCAGAATTATCCTAGGATGTCCCATGAGCACTAAAGTACTTAATATGAGGAAAGAACTAGGTATACCCAGTGTTAAAGATAGAATAATTGAAGTCAACCTCATGATAGCCCTGAGGCTTCTGCGTGGTGATCCTGATAACATTGTTTCCTTAAAATTGCTAGAATGTATGAACCATGGGACTACTGAGTCTAAATGGATCCAAACTACAGCTACACATATGAAGATATTTGGACTAGACCACCTGTACAAAGTTGAGACACAACAGCGCTTCCTGCCACCCTGGCGGACAGTTCCCTTCGATATCACAATACCGACGTATCCGCCTAAAAAATTAATTATACAAAGCATTTATCTCCAACACACTGCCAAATTGAGAGCTCTTGAACACATACACACTCTACAGACTGATGATAATATCACACAGACCATCTACACTGATGGGTCTCTAAACACCGCCTGTGGGAGGGCTGGAAGTGCTATTGTTGTGACTCAACCTGACGGTAATATAATTGAGAAAGGAGTTAGAATTAACAACTGGGCATCCACTCTACAAACTGAATTAGTTGCCATACTCACAGCTATTAAATTCATTGAAACCACTGTTACTGACAGTCTCATCATCACTGACTCTCTATCCTCACTACTTGCCCTTGGTACCCTCGACTCAGGTTGTCACGCTCTTGTCTCTGAAGCCAGACACAAATATGC
The DNA here is from genome assembly GCA_958450375.1 of Homarus gammarus. NCBI lineage: Eukaryota > Metazoa > Arthropoda > Malacostraca > Decapoda > Nephropidae > Homarus > Homarus gammarus. The sequence goes on from CAUDMG010002108.1 coordinate 482,080, forward strand.
GTGCCTTGTTGACCGGGGTGTCAGGGTCAAACTGTTGTGGATCCCCTCTCACATAGGCCTCATAAAACATGACAGAGTTGATGCCCTCGCCAAACTCGCGTCTAACAAAGACACCGTTGAATACAATTTGGGTCTGTCAAAAAGAACCCTTAAAACTGTAATTAGGAAAGAACTTATTGATGAGTTTGACGCAAGTAGACAAGTGCAAACAGGCACTAGTCAATCCATAGTTTACCATGATGAGATGTATCAAGTGAAACACGTTTATGGAGCAAGTAACAAGATCACTAGATTACAAGATGTTGTAACAGCTAGATTAAGGTTAGGATATAAGTACCTTTGGCAGTATGTTCCTCAAGCAGATGTAAACAAAACTAAATGTAAAGTGTGTGGCCATACATATGGCCACACACTTGAACACTACGTCCTCGACTGTGTGAAGATAGAACCTTTTAGGGACAGGTCCAAGCACACTGTGTGTGAAATGGCACAACACTTCATCTCTAATGGCAAGATAGCCGACATATTAAGATTGTATCCACTTTTTTGCACTTAGTATCTATGTCAGTTCTCATGTACAGAACCAAATACGCAATGTGCTTGAATACCTCCCACGTAAATGTGAATAACAAAGTGTGAGGCCAGACATACTGCCTCACACGCCTGTTCTCACGCATTTGTGAATAAGTTACCCTTTATGTATAGAACTAAACAAATAATGTAAATGAAATACTGTGTAACTTTCAGTGCCATAATATCCTGACAACGGGGGTTAATTATTATGACCCTTTGTAAACCCTACTCTGTAATCCTTTTGCGCTACCGCTCACAGGATGAGTGTGGGGTGCACAATAAAGTAGCCGCTGCAAGCGGCAAAATCAATCCTTTCTCCGTCTAACTCCTTCTCCTCCTTCCCTCCCTCCTCCCCTCCTTCCCTTTCACTCTACAACACATCACTTCCTCCATACCTTAATTTCCTTCCTTCCTTCCTATACCTCCTTCCCGTCTTTCTCTCTCCTTCCCTGTAAAGATTGATCACCACCACCAACACACACACACACACACACACACACACACACACACACACACACACACGGTGACCTAACTGGAGGAAAATGAGGCCTAAGGGGACAATTTTATGCGTCATTGGTCGATGCTGAACCCAGGTGGAAAACTAACATCGAATTTGTTGTTGTTTTCGTGGTGACGGTGAGTGTGACGGTGCGTGTGAGTGTGACGTGTGACGGTATGGTACAACGAAATCTTGTAATTCTCTTTAGAATATCTTGTGTTAGGAAAAATATTTAAGTGTTAGGTCGCGTTTAGTAAGAATAATACTGAATAAATATAACACTGAGAATAATGTAAATACCTCGTGGTTACTGGGGTTAAAATATACAGTAAACTGACTTTGTATTATACTAATTATTATTCACGCTGATGTAGAATATATTATGAAGGAAAATAGTATAACATCGTAGTTTATTTTACTTTGAATATATTATAGAAAAAATATAGCTGGATTTATGTTAATTATTACCTACTGAATAAATTATGAGAATAATGGCTTGATTTTTTTTTTCCAGTTGCGTTAGACATGAAGTGTGCTTTAAACAGGGTTATGTTTATTTAGGTTTGAGAGAGAGAGAGAGAGAGAGAGAGAGAGAGAGTCAACAACGAGAAGGAAACAGAACTCCGGGAGGTAAACCAAGCGGAGGTCCTTGAGGTAATTTTCTCCTTTACCCTAAACTTCAGATACCATACAGCAGCCCGGACACACACACACACACACACACACACGGCCTCCTGCATCTATTCACACCAGACGGCCCCCCCAAAACCAGGCTGTCACACCTCGCTCTGCTCAGCCGAATACAGGAAGGGGAGGCAGAGACTCGTATCCCCTTCAGGCCACAATAGGACTTTCCCTTCAGCAGCAGCACCGCCCTGGAGGAGAGAAGAGAAGAGAAGAGGAGAGGAGAGGAGAGAAGAGAAGAGAAGAGGAGAGGAGAGGAGAGGAGAGGAGAGGAGAGGAGGAGGAGAGAAGAGAAGAGAAGAGGAGAGGAGAGGAGAGGAGAGGAGAGGAGAGGAAATATAAACAAAATTAATGAAATTATATCAATTTTAATAGTCAGAATATACTAAAATTTTCCCTCTTTTTTTTTGTATCGAGTTAATGAAAGAAATAAAACAGACACAAACATTATATGTATAATTTTAAATATGGACAAAGTTTACGTTTTCTGAAGCTTTAAGGATTCGTTTTTTGGAGGGATTCACTTTAGGGGTTCACTTTAGGGGTTCACTTTAGGGGTTCAGTTTATGGGTTCGGTTGATGAGTTCATTTTGTGGGTCATCAAAATATAATTACGGAAATGCAACGCCCTGATCACCCTCACTCTGTTTCTCCCTCCTCACCCCTCCCCTCCTCTACCCCACCATTCCCCCCTGCACCCCACTGTCTCCCCTTTCCTCTTCCCTGCCCTCCCCCACCCTCCCCCTCCTGTTCCCCCTTTCCTTTTCCACGTCACCCCTACACCTCCCTCTCTTCCCCCTCACCCCTCTCCTGTCTTCCATCCCACTTTCTCCCCCTCCTACTCCCCCACTTCTCCCCTTCATCTCCCCGTCCTTCTCACCCCCCACCTACTCACCCCTCTCCTTCCCTCCACTTTCCCACCCCTAACCTAATCTAACTTTCCCCACCCTTTCCACCCCCTCCATTTAACCTCCTCCACCTCCTCCTTCTCCCCCCCCCTTCCCCCTCCTCTCCTACACCCCCTCCCGCTAGCACGAGTGGCTACTGATATTTGGTTGGACAAAACAATTTCTCTGCGTAAAGTTACACACAGAGGCTCGAAAGCCATGCAGTACTGTATTGGCAAAGTCTTCAGCAGTCGTGTGTGTGTGTGTGTGTGTGTGTGTGTGTGTTTTAGTAGATTGTGAATTATTAGTATTATTATTATTTTTATTGTTGTTGTTGATGTTGTTGTTGTACAGAGTGTATAATAAGTACCACTTCTAATTGCCTGATCATTATTTCAATTATCATCATTACACTCGGTTACACAGTTATGTTTTTCACAGCTCTGTAGCCAGTCATTAGATACGGAGATATCACACAACAGCTGCATGTCTCCATTCCTGTCTCGTCCGTCAACTAGACAGCAACTCGGAATTATAATCTGTCATTCCTTCACTAGGGAGAAAAAAAAATCCCTCGGGCCACATACTCGCAAAATATTCCCTACCATACAAAGTATTCTCTACCACACGAAATATTCCCTACCACACAAAATATTCTCTACCACACGAAATATTCTCTACCACACGAAATATTCCCTACCACACAAAATATTCCCTACCACGCAAAATATTCCCTACCACACAAAATATTCCCTACCACACGAAATATTCTCTACCACACGAAATATTCCCTACCACACAAAATATTCCCTACCACACGAAATATTCTCTACCACACAAAATATTCCCTACCACACGAAATATTCCCTAACACACAAAATATTCCCTACCACACAAAATATTCCCTACCACACAAAATATTCCCTACCACACAAAATATTCCCTACCACACAAAATATTCCCTACCACACAAAATATTCCCTACCACACAAAATATTCCCTACCACACAAAATATTCCCTACCACACAAAATATTCCCTACCACACAAAATATTCCCTACCACACAAAATATTCTCTACCACACAAAATATTCCCTACCACGTCACATTAAGGTCGGTACATCAGCCTTCCACTGTAGCCTTGTGATTGGAGGTACAGCCTGACCCTGATATACTGTCCATCACTCCCAGAGAGAGAGAGAGAGAGAGAGAGAGAGAGAGAGAGAGAGAGAGAGAGAGAGAGATTATATAAATACAAATTATAAAGCGAGAAACAAACAGACAAACAGATAATAAATACCACAAAAGTAACATCAAACAGGACAGACATAAAACAAAACAAAAACACCAAAAAACAAACACGAGAGAGAAAAAAAGAGAGGGAAAAATAAAGAATGTTTGATGTATAAGAGAGAGAAATGAAAGATAGGGGGAAAAACTAGGGGAGAAAACGACTCTCCCCCTAGATTGCATTTGGTAGAGTCGAGTTTGATGGGGTTAGGTTAGGTTTGGTTAGGTTAGGTTAGGTTTGGTTTGGTTTGGTTAGGTTAGGTTAGGTTAGGTTAGGTTAGGTAGAAACGCCATCATAGATAAATGTAAATATTAATCTTTGTCAACATTACGATTTGTGTTTACTTAACGTCGCCAACAAATTAGGATTGGTTGGTGTTTGTCTGTCTGTGTCTGTCTGTGTCTGTCTGTGTCTGTCTGTCTGTCTGTCTGTGTCTGTCTGTCTGTCTGTCTGTCTATGTGTGTGTGTGTGTCTGTCTGTCTGTCTGTCTGTATGTCTGTCTCTGTCTGTCTATGTGTGTGTGTGTGTGTCTGTCTGTCTGTCTGTCTATGTGTGTGTGTGTGTGTCTGTCTGTCTGTCTGTCTATGTGTGTGTGTGTGTCTGTCTGTCTGTCTGTCTATGTGTGTGTGTCTGTCTGTCTGTCTGTCATCGGTAAAATAAACATTTATATTTTCATCATAAAATTTTACAAAATTTACCTCCCATAAATTACGTAACGAGTAAAGATGTTAAGTGGTGGCCAACAGATGTAAATACACACACACACACACACGCACACACACACACACACACACACACACAGACTGGTAGATGATGATAGTAGTAGTAGTAGTAGTAGTAGTAGTAGTAGTAGTAGTAGTAGTAGTAGTAGTAAGCAGGTAGATGACAAAATAAGGACCAAGACGAAAGATAATACAAAGATGAATAATATACAAAAATGATATAAACATAAGTAAACAAACAAACGGGGAAAAAGAAAACAAAACAGAGAAGAGTTACATTAAGAGCTGTTTACATGACACGGAGACCAGATGAAAAAATAAACAACAATAAACAATGTAAACAAAGTCGGAAATGAAAACAGAGAAAGAAAGATAAATGAGTAAACAGACGTGGATAATAAAGGAGAGAGAGAGAGAGAGAGAGAGAGAGAGAGAGAGAGAGAGAGAGAGAGAGAGAGAGAGAGCAATAACCCGAGTAATGAGTTGTCGTAAACTTCACTTAATGACACGTAATTTACATCAATATCAGCAACTTTTCCCACTTATTGGTTATGATGACACTCTGACCTGTCCTTACGCTGTGTGTGTGTGTGTGTGTGTGTGTGTGTTTTGCCACATACAGCAGCTAGTTTATTGTGTACCCCATATTCATCCTGTGAGCGGTGACGCAAAAAGGATTACAGAGTAGAGGCCACAAAGGGTGTGTATCAGGCCCCAGTGGTCAGGATATTGTGGCGTTTAGTGTTACAGAATATTTCCAGTATATTGTTTGTTTAAGTCGGTACATAGAATTTTAATTAGGTACCAGATGCCAAGTGTGGATACAGCCTTAGTATATCAGCTATCTTGTCACCAGAGATAAAGTGCTGTGCCATTGTATACACAGTGTGCTTGGATCTGTCTCTATAAGGTCCTGTTTTTTCACAGTCTAAGACGTAGTGTTGGACTGTGTGGCCATATGTCTGGCCACACACTTTACATTTAGTTTTGTTCACATCTGCCTGAGGAACATACTGCCAGAGGTACTTATATCCCAACATCAGTCTAGCGGTTACTACATAAGGAGTATGTTGGTGTGGCGTGGTGCGTGGTGTGGCGTGGTGCGTGGTGTGGCGTAGTGCGTGGTGTGGTGTGACGTGGTGCGTGGTGTGGCGTGGTGTGTGGTGTGGCGTGGTGTGTGGTGTGGTGTGGTGTGGTGCGGTGCGTGGTGTGGCGTGGTGCGTGGTGTGGCGTGGTGCGTGGTGGTGGGGCGTGGTGTGGTGCGGTGCGTGGTGTGGTAACTGTCCTTACTAGACACTCTGGTTGATCGCCGGGCGCCCCCGTTCACCCAGCTGCTACCGAATAGTTGGGGAAGTGAAAGCGGTCGATTGTACCATCTGCCGCCCTACAGCATACCGTACCGACGAAGGCTCAGTATGGGGTGTGCAGTATCCACACTATCCAGCCAGATGTACACAACCTACCCTCACTAACCACCGCCATCAACAACCGCTGCCACCAATATCCATTTATCCAGTGTTATTTTTGTCCTGCTTATTTTGTTTAAAAGCAAAACAACCGCTGCAGTCAATACCCCAAAGTCATGCACCTCACCTGGGGACACTACACAGGTATTCATCTCGTTAATTTGGTGTTTGTGATTGCAGGTAATAGGTTATAAACACGCAGCGGTGTTCATTAAAACTATATATATAAATGTTATATATAAACTGTGTATATATATGGCACATTCCTCCAGAGAGTGAGTTATTTTTAATCTATTAGCTTATTGGATGGCGCGTGTCATAATTACGTCGAATTACAACGAATGTGAATTAGTTTTATAAAAGTGTTGCATGATGCATAGCCTGATAATCTAATTGTGGGCGGAAGAGCATCCAGCTGTTGGCTAAATGGATTATAACAGCGAATTTAATTGTAAAGTTATCAATAGTTATAATATTGATAACAACAGCAACAACAACAACAACAACAATAATAATAATAATAATAATAATAATAATAATAATAATAATAATAATAATAATAATAATTAATTAACTGTTCATTGAAAAAACATGGCAGGCAAAATGCTGAAAATATATAGCTAACAGTAATGATTTCAGTAATATAATTGAAGAATGAGTCACGTGATTGTCAATAATATACAAGTGATAGTAGTGGTACAGTACATGTGTAATATATAACAGAATTACAGCAGAGTTACAGTATTAAAGTAAGATTGGCAGGGAGTGAACAGAAAACCCCCAAATATTTCTGTTAATGCACCGCCAAATTATTCTCACAATTAACCTTTTCACTTACTTGTATTATCTTAACTATCCTAATTACTTCAGGTAACCTATTCATCCATGTTATCTTCCTTATCTTGTTAATCTCACGCTATATAAGTTATCTTCATCGTTTGACTCATTTAACAACATGAACAATACGTGTTAACCTCCTGAAAAGGTCAACGACCCCCAAGACCTAATTAGCAACTGTGTTTCCCAGATCAAAAGATTCATTTACCTCAATCCCACCTGAAGCTTCTCACCTGGGGGGGTTGACCTCCATGTTTACACAGCCTTTAACCACCCGGAAATTGGCGAGTGTACCGTGAGGCTCAAACGCATGACACACACACACACACACACACACACACACACACACACACACACACACACACACACACAAAGGTTTTACGACAGACAGACAGACAGACTAACTAGAATGCAGGACACATAAATTACACCCAGGGTCAAACACTGGAGCTAATTAGCAATGTCCCCAGGTAGAAAAATTACCTTCGATAACCAAGACAATTGGTCGCAGTCGCGTTTTTCCTCCAAGTTAGGTAATGTGTGTGTGTGTGTGTGTGTGTGTCTGTCTCACTGATTTACACAAAGATCATCTGAGTTGCCACCAAGTAAATACTCCACCTTAATTATCAAAACAGCCCGACCTGTGATCAGTCTCGGTGAGGTATAATGAAGATATGAATATCCTGTCCCGACCATTAATTAAAACCCTAATTAACCTGTCTTGGGTCATCAATATCCTATTCACTCTTAACCAGGATAATCTCTTCTCTGGCTAATCTGATTATGGGTAAAAGGATGGACCACTGACTCATCTTTAGGACCAAAAAAAAATAAAAAATAAAAAAAATAATAATTAGGCAAAAACCAAATTAAGATTCACAATAATTCGTCTATTGCAGTTTTTTGTTCACCTGATTAAACATTTGATGATTTATCTGTTTTGATAAAGTTAAGACACCAAGATGGTGGTAAATAGTGCACTGAGACTCTACCTTAACGAGATGTGGGTTATTATTATTATTATTATTATTATTATTATCTAAAAAATAAAGTAGATACCTTAGATTATATTTCCTCCCCACGCCCCCACGCCTCTATGTCTTCCCCACTCCTCTCTATCCTCCCCATGTCTCTAATTCCCCCTATCTCCCCCAAACCACCTGTCCTCCCTACGCTACCACGCCCTCCCTGCCCCCTCCCCCGCCACCACGCCCTCCCTGCCCCCTTCCTGCCCACCACCAGGCCCTCCCTGCCCCCTCCCCCGCCACCACGCCCTCCCTGCCCCCTTCCTGCCCGCCACCAGGCCCTCCCTGCCCCCTCCCCACGCTACCACGCCCTCCCTGCCCCTCCCCATGCCCTCCCTGCCCCCTCCCTCGCCACCACTCCCTTCCTGCCCGCCACCAGGCCCTCCCTGCCCCCTCCCCCGCCAACACGCCCTCCCTGCCCCCTTCCTGCCCGCCACCACGCCCTCCCTGCCCCTCTCCACGCCCTCCCTGCCCCCTCCCCCGCCACCACTCCCTCCCTGCCCGCCACCACGCCCTCCCTGCCCCCTTCCTGCCCACCACCAGGCCCTCCCTGCCCCCTCCCCCGCCACCACGCCCTCCCTGCCCCCTTCCTGCCCACCACCAGGCCCTCCCTGCCCCCTCCCCCGCCACCACGCCCTCCCTGCCCCCTTCCTGCCCGCCACCAGGCCCTCCCTGCCCCCTCCCCACGCTACCACGCCCTCCCTGCCCCTCCCCATGCCCTCCCTGCCCCCTCCCTCGCCACCACTCCCTTCCTGCCCGCCACCAGGCCCTCCCTGCCCCCTCCCCCGCCAACACGCCCTCCCTGCCCCCTTCCTGCCCGCCACCACGCCCTCCCTGCCCCTCTCCACGCCCTCCCTGCCCCCTCCCCCGCCACCACTCCCTCCCTGCCCGCCACCACGCCCTCCCTGCCCCCTTCCTGCCCACCACCAGGCCCTCCCTGCCCCCTCCCCCGCCACCACGCCCTCCCTGCCCCCTTCCTGCCCGCCACCAGGCCCTCCCTGCCCCCTCCCCACGCTACCACGCCCTCCCTGCCCCTCCCCACGCCCTCCCTGCCCCCTCCCTCGCCACCACTCCCTTCCTGCCCGCCACCAGGCCCTCCCTGCCCCCTCCCCCGCCAACACGCCCTCCCTGCCCCCTTCCTGCCCGCCACCACGCCCTCCCTGCCCCTCTCCACGCCCTCCCTGCCCCCTCCCCCGCCACCACTCCCTCCCTGCCCGCCACCAGGCCCTCCCTGCCCCCTCCCCACGCTACCACGCCCTCCCTGCTTCCTCCCCCGCCACCACTCCCTCCCTGCCCCCTCCCCACGCCACCACGCCCTCCCTGCCCCCTCCCCACGCCCTCCCTGCCCCTTCCCCACGCCCTCCCTGCCCCCTCCCCACGCCCTCCCTGCCCCCTCCCCACGTCCTCCCTGCCCCCTCCCCACGGCCTCCCTGCCCCCTTCCCACGCCCTCCCTGCCCCCTCCCTACCCCCTCCCTGCCCCCTCCCTACCCCCTCCCCACGCCCTCCCTGCCCCCTCCCCACGCCCTCCCTGTCCCCTCCCTGCCCCCTCCCCACGCCCTCCCGGTCCCCTCCCTGCCCCCTCCCCACGCCCTCCCTGCCCCCTCCCCACGCCTCTATATCCAAACCTAACCTAACCTAATCAAACGTAACCAAACCTAACCAAATTTATCCTAACCTAACCAGGGTGAGGAGGATAGGGATGAAGGGAGGAGAGGAGGGAGGAGAAGTGTGAGAAAGGAAGAGGGAAAGAAGGAGGGAGGAAGGAGGAAAGGGAGGAGGGATGTGAGAAGGGAGGAAAGAGGAGTGGGAAGGACGAAGAGAAGAAGAAACAGGGAGAGGCATAGACATGGGGAGGAGGGATAGAAGAGGGAAGAGGGAGAGAGGAAGGCCGAGGGAGAGGGAGAGAAAGGGTGTAGAGGGGTGGGAGGCTCACCATTATGACTGAAACATCACGTCACTTAGTAATTAACCCAAACACACTAGAGAGAGAGAGAGAGAGAGAGAGAGAGAGAGAGAGAGAGAGAGAGAGAGAGAGAGAGAGAGAGAGAGAGGGGGGGGGGGGGAGGAAGGGAGGGGAAGAGAGAGAAACGAGAAGGGAGGGAGGAAGAGAGGAAGGGCGTGGGGAGTGGACATTACACAGGCCTCCTCGTCACCACATAATCACCGGCGGCTCAATGTTCTTAATTACCATAATTACCTTAATGACGGTCCATTACGGTAATTAATAATTTATATCTATTCAAAGTGAAGAGATAAGAGGACAAATATCTCTTATTATGTGTGTGTGTGTGTGTGTGTGTGTGTGTGTGTGTGTGTGTGTGTGTGTAAATTCATTATTCAACAACAATAACAACAACAACAACATAATAATAATAATAATAATAATAATAAAAATAATAATAATCAACACGACATGAATTAAGGTTCAAATATATACACATAATTACTATACTAAATCACCAATAATTATCAAACATACCAAATTAATTATATATTAACTCTAGGTACTAATTAGGGAAGACAAATTATCGAGCTTCGTACACCGGATGAGGTAGTTCCCATCAGCCTTATTTTCTTCTTTACTAACTACCAATATATTTCCCCTTTCTAAGTCTAATTGGCAACATTGAAAAGTTAATCTAAGTTAAATTAAAAAGTAATTAAAAAAATATATTCAATATGGCGTCAAAATTACGTTTAGACTCAACCTTAATTTTTATTCCCGTAGGTTAGGTTAGGTTAGGTTAGGCTAGGTTAGGTTAGGTTAGGTTAGGTTAGGTTAGGTTAGGTTAGGTTAGGCTAGGTTAGGTTAGGTTAGGTTAGGCTAGGTTAGGCTAGGTTAGGTTAGGTTAGGTTAGGTTAGGCTAGGTTAGGTTAGGTTAGGTTAGGTTAGTTTAGGTTAGGTTAGGTTAGGTTAGGCTAGGTTAGGTTAGGTTAGGTTAGGTTAGGTTAGGGGAAGAGAAGAGGGCGGAAGACAGAGAGGAAGAGGAAGAGAATAGGGAGGAAGACAGGGAGGAAGAGAACAGGGAGGAAGACAGGGAGGAAGAGAACAGGGAGGAAGACAGGGAGGAAGACAGGGAGGAAGACTGGTGACAGAAAGAGACAGAGAGGAATGAAATAAGAGAAGTGTGTGGCTAAGACAGGGATAATTAAATACACCTGGTAAGTTATCAGGTGTCTGGGGTGATGTAGCAACCTGGTGATGGTGGGGGTGGTGGGGGTGTGGTGGTGGGGGTGGTGGGGGTGTGGTGGTGGGGGTGGTGGGTGGTGGTGGTGGTGGTGGTGGTGGTGTGTGGTGGGGGTGGTGGGGGTGGTTGAGTGTGGTGGTGGTGGTGATGGTGATGGTGGGGGTGGTGATGGTGGTGGTGGTGGTGGTAGTGGTGATGGTATAGGTGATGGTGATGGTGGTGGTGGTGGTGGTAGTGGTGATGGTATAGGTGATGGTGATGGTGGTGGTGGTGGTGGTGGGGGTAGTGGTGATGGTGATGGTGGTGGTGGTGGGGGTAGTGGTGGTGGTGTTGATGGATATAAGACGCCTATAATGGTAAGATAAGGACCATAGGAACAGCTGCTATAAGACGCCTATAATGGTAAGATAAGGACCATAGGAACAGCTGCTATAAGACGCCTATAATGGTAAGATAAGGACCATAGGAACAGCTGCTATAAGACGCCTATAATGGTAAGATAAGGACCATAGGAACAGCTGCTATAAGACGCCTATAATGGTAAGATAAGGACCATAGGAACAGCTGCTATAAGACGCCTATAATGGTAAGATAAGGACCATAGGAACAGCTGCTATAAGACGCCTATAATGGTAAGATAAGGACCATAGGAACAGCTGCTATGAGACGCCTATAATGGTAAGATAAGGACCATAGGAACAGCTGCTATGAGACGCCTATAATGGTAAGATAAGGACCATAGGAACAGCTGCTATAAGACGCCTATAATGGTAAGATAAGGACCATAGGAACAGCTGCTATGAGACGCCTATAATGGTAAGATAAGGACCATAGGAACAGCTGCTATAAGACGCCTATAATGGTAAGATAAGGACCATAGGAACAGCTGCTATAAGACGCCTATAATGGTAAGATAAGGACCATAGGAACAGCTGCTATAAGACGCCTATAATGGCAAGATAAGGACCATAGGAAGAAGTTGACGACTGCATATTGGCATTTTATCTCCTTGCTGATGGCTGACCGATAGACCATTGGATGCGACAGATTATTCCCTGGTCTCGACGTGGCTAACTATGGTTTAAATGTCAGTTTTATGCTGGCCGGATGTCAGCTTAGGTCCTCATTAAGCTGACATTTTCCTCTGTTGTATTGGCCATCTGGGGAGAGAATAAGGGAGGGAGGAATGGAGAGGAGGAATAACGGAGGGTGATGAAGGAGGGAACGAAGGAGAGTGTGACTGATGATGAGGAGAGAGAGAGAGAGAGAGAGAGAGAGAGAGAGAGAGAGAGAGAGAGAGAGAGAGAGAGAGAGAGAGAGAGAGAGAGAGAGACGAAGCACACGAAAAATCAAATGGATAGAGAAACGGAAGTTAGGAATTGAGAGAGAGGGGGGAAAGAGGGAAAGGGAGAGAGAAGGAAAGAAAAAAAAAATAACAGGCCACAAAAAAGAAACTGATGAAAGTAAGTGAAGAGGAACGATAGAAGATTGGAACAGACGAAAGAGGGGGAAGGAAGGGAGGAAGGAATAAATGTTAGAAGGGGGAAAATGACGATAAAAATAGAGAGAGAGAGAGAGAGAGAGAGAGAGATGTTGATGATGGAAAAAAAAGAGCAAGAGATAATGATGGTAATAATGAGGAAGAGGAGAAAGAGGAAGAGGAGGAGGTAATAAAGAGAGAAAACAAGAGAAGAAGAAAGAGACAGAAGAGGAAGAAGACGGAAGAAAGAGGAGGAATAGAAGGAGTAGACAATGAAGGGAATAACATTTGGATTGGAAGATAAAAGGCACAACAGAGGGGAGAATAACATACATAGAAGGGATGAATTAAGGGATAGACAAAGGAAGAGGAGAGAGAGAGAGAGAGAGAGAGAGAGAGAGAGAGAGAGAGAGAGAGAGAGAGAGAGAGAGAGAGAGAGAGAGAGAGAGAGAGAGAGAGAGGCATAAACATAAGACGACTAGAAAAAAAACGAGAGAAAAGTAAAATAATTTATAATAAAACACACACACACACACACACACACACACACACACACACACACAATCATTACCAGCTCTCAAAAGTTAAGGAAATAAACAACTTCTTACCTTTCAGACACAGGTAATATCTGACTCAAAGAGGAGGAGGAGGAGGAGGAGGAGGAGGAGGAGGAGGACGCCATCAAAACAAACCTGGGCTCCACCTCGCTTCCCTGTACCACACAAATGGAGACAGATGCACAAAATAAGCCGAAGAGATTCTACATCCAGACCCAGCCAGCTATTGGACCGTGAGGCGTGAGGGATTGAGGTGTGGAGGGAGTGAGATGTGAGGGAGTGAGACGTGAGGGGGTGAGACGTGGGGGAGTGAGACGCGAGAGAGTGAGACGTGAGGGGGTGAGGTGTGGAGGGAGTGAGACGTGAGGGAGTGAGGTGTGGAGGGAGTGAGATGTGAGGGAGTGAGACGTGAGGGGCTGTTTACCTCACCTGGCAGTAAGAGAGGATACAGTCCTATGTCCTATGTCCTGTGTCCTATGTCCTCTATCCTATGTCCTATGTCCTCTATCCTATGTCCCATGTGTCCCACGTGTCTTAGTGTCCCGTGTGTCCAAGTTCTATCTGTTATTCCTCTTCTCCTTTATGCAATTTCTGGGATATATATTTATGCTCCGAGAATTAGAATTATTTTTATCTTTTTCGTCTTGTCTTGTGACCTTGTTTATCTGTCTTGATTGTTTGTTTATCTGTTTATTAACCTGTAATAAAGTGTGTGTGTGTGTGTGTGTGTGTGTGTGTGTGTGTGTGTGTGTGTGTGTGTGTCATAGCTTCAGAAACAATGAACGAAACTTCTGGTCGTGAGTGATGGTAGATGGACAGATGGTACCAACCGTACGTCTTTTTTACCTGTCTAACTGTCTGTCCATCTGTCTATCTGTCTGTAAATCCCATTCATAAATACCTAGGAACACTGTCAGGAAGGTAGAGTAGAGGAGGTGGGTAGAGGAGGGGAGGAGGTAGGGGAAGAGAGAAGGAAGAGAAGGGGGAAGGAGGGAGGAGGAGGGAAAGAAAAGGGCTCTGTCATGCTCAGGTAACATGATCATATAACACACACACACACACACACACACACACACACACACTGTGACCATCATCATTTACTGTAATTGCAAATATGAAAATTTGAATATGTGGGAGAGAGAAGTCTTGTGGATAATGCTCACGGCAGCCATTATTGTAAGACATAAACAATGAGATCTCGTTCCCACTGAATATTGCGCCAGGTGTGTAATTAAACAGGTGCTGGGGAGCCTTCGGTGAGGTGTCGTTTTTACAGAGTGGCTATCGTGTCGCATTTACATTCTCGGAGTGAAGGGAGGGGTTGGTGTCATATTTACAGAGGGGGGAGGGGGAGGTGCTGGTGTCGTATTTACAGAGGGGGGAGGTGTTGGTGTCATATTTACAGAGGGGGGTAGGTGCTGGTGTCGTATTTACAGAGGGGGGTAGGTGCTGGTGTCATATTTACAGAGGGGGGAGGTGCTGGTGTCGTATTTACAGAGGGGGGTAGGTGCTGGTGTCATATTTACAGAGGGGGGGAGGTGCTGGTGTCGTATTTACAGAGGGGGTTATGTGTTAGTGTCATATTTACAGAGGGGGAGGGTAGGTGCTGGTGTCGTATTTACAGAGGGGGGAGAGTAGGTGCTGGTGTCATATTTACAGAGGGGGTTAGGTGCTGGTGTCGTATTTACAGAGGGGGGTAGGTGCTGGTGTCATATTTACAGAGGGGGGGAGGTGCTGGTGTCGTATTTACAGAGGGGGTTATGTGTTAGTGTCATATTTACAGAGGGGGAGGGTAGGTGCTGGTGTCGTATTTACAGAGGGGGGGAGAGTAGGTTCTGGTGTCATATTTACAGAGGGGGTTAGGTGCTGGTGTCGTATTTACAGAGGGGGTAGGTGTTGGTGTCATATTTACAGAGGGGGGAGGTGCTGGTGTCGTATTTACAGAGGGGGGAGAGTAGGTATTGGTGTCATATTTACAGAGGGGGGGTAGGTGCTGGTGTCGTATTTACAGAGGGGGTTAGGTGCTGGTGTCGTATTTACAGAGGGGGGTAGGTGCTGGTGTCGTATTTACAGAGGGGGTTAGGTGCTGGTGTCATATTTACAGAGGGGGAGGGTAGGTGCTGGTGTCGTATTTACAGTGTGGTAGTGAGGTGTAGTGTCATATTTACAGTGTGGTAGTGAGGTGTAGTGTCATATTAATAGTGTGGCAGTGAGGTGTAGTGTCATATTTACAGTGTGGTAGTGAGGTGTAATGTCATATTTACAGTGTGGTAGTGGTGTGTAGTGTCATATTTACAGTGTGGTAGTGGGGTGTAGTGTCATATTTACAGTGTGGTAGTGAGGTGTAGTGTCATATTTACAGTGTGGTAGTGGGCTGTAGTGTCATATTTACAGTGTGGTAGTGAGGTGTAGTGTCATATTTACAGTGTGGTAGTGGGGTGTAGTGTCATATTTACAGTGTGGCAGTGAGGTGTAGTGTCATATTTACAGTGTGGTAGTGGGGTGTAGTGTCATATTTACAGTGTGGTAGTGGGGTGTAGTGTCATATTTACAGTGTGGTAGTGGGGTGGAGTGTCATATCAATAGTGTGGCATTGAGGTGTAGTGTCATATTTACAGTGTGGTAGTGGGGTGTAGTGTCATATTTACAGTGTGGTAGTGGGGTGTAGTGTCATATTTACAGTGTGGTAGTGGGGTGTAGTGTCATATTAATAATCACAAAGCACAAAATATATAACCAAGATCAATTAACTTAAAATTGAGAATAGAAACAGGAATCACAATAACAGATTTTGACTTACAAACAAAAATTTTAGTAATGAAAAAAAAAAAGTAAAAAAAAAAAGATCCCGCGAAATGATATATATCCGATCATTTTTATTCCTTATTTTTTTTAATAAACTTGGAACAGTGGAGCTGATTTATTTATTTATTTATTTATTTATTTTATTTTATTTTTTATATAGTTAAGTGTGTAAGAGGTATGTCGTTGGTATTCCTGAGAGAGAGAGAGAGAGAGAGAGAGAGAGAGAGAGAGAGAGAGAGAGAGAGAGAGAGAGAGTTAAGGGGTTCTAAAAACAAACGATTCTCTTCATATGAAACTATCTCTCTTTTTCTCTCGCTAATTCTCCCAATTTCTTTTACCTTTTCTTCTTCTTCTTTTTTTCCAGTTCTCTTTCCTCTCTCATTCCTCCTTTCACCATCTCTCTCTGCCCCTCTCTGTCTACCTGTCCGTCAGTCACTCTGTCTATATGTATGCTTGAAACTCTCTCTCTCTCTATTTATTTCCCACAATCCCTCTTCCCCTCCCTCAAGCCCTCCTTCCCTCCCACAATCCCTCCTCCCCTCCCACAATCCCTCCTTCCCTCCCACAAGCCCTCCTTCTCTCCCACAATTCCTCCTTCCCTCCCACAATCCCTCCTTCCCTCCCACAATCCCTCCTCCCCTCCCACAAGCCCTCCTTCCCTCCCACAAGCCCTCCTCCCCTCCCACAAGCCCTCCTCCCCTCCCACAATCCCTCCTCCCCTCCCACAAGCCCTCCTCCCCTCCCACAATCCCTCTTCCCCTCCCACAATCCCTCCTTCCCTCCCACAAGCCCTGCTCCCCTCCCACAAGCCCTCCTTCACTCCCACAATCCATCCTTCCCTCCCACAATTCCTCCTTCCCTCCCACAATCCCTCCTCCCCTCCCACAACCCCTCCTCCCCTCCCACAATCCCTCCTCCCCTCCCAAAGCTCTTATCTCCCACGGTCACCCGGATAGGCCTACGACCCGTTAATTACACTAAGCCTATTCGTGTGTCAAGGGAGCGTCAGGTCAGCTATAATGAGTTAGCTGGGAGCTTAGTTTAGCTTCCTGTGGTGCAGCTTTACTTCACCTACTTCCCTGGTATCAGTCATCTACTTCCCTACTTCCCTGGTATCAGTCGTCTACTTCCCTACTTCCCTGGTATCAGTCATCTACTTCCCTACTTCCCTGGTATCAGTCATCTGCTTTCCTACTTCCCAGGTACCTCTCAATTACTTCCTTACTTTCTTGGTACCTCTCCATTACTTCCCTACTATCTTGCATCTACTTTCTACTTCCCTACTTTCTTTAAATATCTCCTTTATTACTTCCCTACTGCCCTGGAACCTCTTATTTACTTACTACACTGGGGGGGGGGGGGATTCCTTAGGAGGGGAGTAGAGGGGTGGTAGACTCCCCCATCCTACCCTCGTTCCCCTTGTTTATATCTCCCTAGTTATTACTTACCTCATTTATCTCCTCTTGGTGTTATTTGACCTTATTTGACCTTATGTGACCTTATTTGACCTCAACACCCCTCAGCTCCGCTCTTTTTCCCCTTCCACCCATCTTCCTCTAATTCCCCCCCCCTCTCCCCCCACATTCTCCCTCACCCCCATCTCTCCTCCCTCATCTCAGTATCTCCTCTCACTGATTCTCCCTCACGTTATGAACTTTCCTTTTTCTCTTCGCACTACTTCTCCCACGTTCTCTCTCCATCATCCACCACATTCTCTCACCTTCTCCCTCATCCGTCATCCATGAGACGTAAAGAGGGCGTGAAATACCTCCCGCCCTCAACCCCTCCCGCCCGCCTCCCGCCTGCCCCTTTGTCTCCCCGTCCACTGAGTGCCAACCTCACCTGACTAATGGCACCTGTAAATTGGTGGTCAGATGTGGCACTTAGCTATCCTGGAGAGGGTATT